>QEWY01001896.1:57877-110261 GCA_006503575.1 Baylisascaris schroederi | reverse complement strand
TTAATTCTACTCAATTCGCTTAAAAATTACTACCAACTGAACTTTGAGTTTCTAAAGGCAAAACGCATAGCGCTAGAAGAAACGAAATAAAAGTGAAGAGGAACCCGCAACAGAAATAAGCCGAAATGTAATGATGAGTCGTTAGAAGTCGTGTGCATATTGTGAATACCAATCTCGTAGAAATACTGCATTCAACGAGTTGACCAATTCGGGTGAAATCAATGCAACACCAACGCCTGCCGTTGTGAGGAAATAATCACCGACCCAATTTGATGTACCTATTATTATAGTTGAAGTTACATTGCTATATTGACTGATCAAAAAATGAATCGACAAAAAATCGATATAGATCGATAAAAAATCGATATGGCTCTATTACCGAAGTGACAATTTAAAATACAATTCCGTTGTGCCATTGGATCATAATCAACTCAAATTTAACTTTGCTCGCAATTAATGGTTTCTATGAGGTGAAGAAAAATAGTAAATCGATGGAAGGTAATGCCGTCACTTTATATGAGTGAATCAACATCGTACTCAATAGAACGTATAAAATGGGTCATTTGGGAATGACTTTTTAGCCATCAATAAGTCATTATGTTCAATTAATAATCATTTCATTCATTAGTGTGATTTCAATAAATTTGTGTAAAGAGATGAAAATTGAAAAACAGAAGAGCAGTAAATCGAGCAACTCTTTGTATAATCAACCATTTAAACGAAGGGAAACAAAAAATTCAATGAGGTAAATTCCCTCCGCTCGATATGAAAGCAATAACATAAGAACTTCTAAACAACCAATGTGTTTGGTTATGACGGATCTTTTACGAAAAAATATCGCTGCGCATAACAACGCACCAACTAGTGAACTCATTTAAATAACTAAAATCCACCTACTCAAAAAAAGGACTGAAAATTTAAATTTAAGCTTTATGAACTTTTTGACCGATCTGATCGAAATTACATAATAGTAATCATTTTTAGCTGGTTCGAATTAATTCACCTAGAATTCTATAATCACACATAATGCTTGCAAAACCTCAGGTTTTGTTTCATTGTAAAAATTCGTTTTGTAATAAAAGCAACGAAAAATACTAAAAGAATGTGAATCGAAATGATTCTACTACTCACCAACATAGGCGATTCGATCGGTAACCATATATTTGTTATGATTTACTCTTGCAAACGCTATTTTCTTTTGCTCTTCATTTGATGGTATCGTGAAGAACTTCTGAAACAATTACTCAATAATATACTTTGAAAAAGAGGAAATAAGCTTTTTCCAAGTTTTTATTGCTAAATTTTCATCAAAAATATTGTCTAGTTGGAAATTTTGCATTCATGTTTCAAGTTTCCAAACAGTAACTCTTCTGTCTCATTGAGAAAAGTAAAGAAGAGAAAAATAAAGGAAAAAATAAAATATATTCAAGATTTATTTTCTTTCCAATTTCAACTCATTGCAGACGTCACTATTCAAAATTTTCATTACACTTTAGTGCATCGTTCTGTTAGAAAAAAAATTATTTATTTTGTTTTCTAGAAAAATTATTCCTTCTCATGAGTGTTGTTAATAAGAGTTAACATTGAACGAAGCATTTTACATAGACGATTTATTTAATTCAAATATTTCCCCACATCGTTAACAAGAGTGGCGAATAGAAGTAAAAAGTTTGAATATTCGGATTCTCATTTCTTCTTTAGCAGCCAATAGATCATATTTACATAACTCATTAAGTATTATAACACATCTCGAGCTCTTACTGCATTAGACGCGAACCTTAACATAAAGGTAAAACTTCCTTAATGATTTATGTTTGATTTAAGAATCGTTAACCAGAATCCCGGATCTGAAGTCGAGGTGATATTAATGGATTACAACTCTATTTTCAATGAAAGCCAAACAATTTCTTGAGTAGAATCAGCATTTTTGCTGAACCACTCATATAATAATGCAACAAACTCAAGAAGGACTTCTTGCTAATCTCGAGTGGTGATACACTAGAAGCACTACATACGTGGATAAAAAATATGGTGATCCCTCCCCAGAAACACCTGTTTTGTAAAGGTGTCCATTCATCGATGAGAAAAATACAGCACTTACCACTTGTATACTACCGGTGAAGTTGTGTCTTTTGGGTAATGCCTCGTTGATATCGAGTAACGATCTCAAGAAAGGCCTCATCTGTGGTTTCGAGTGATTCCATTGACTAATCAACATTCTTATGTTAATACCTCGATAGGCGGCCGAACGAATTGCATCGTCAAGTTTTGACCAATATCTTAAAATTTTACACATCTCAAAAAAACATTTAAAAAACACATCTTTAGATTATTTTAACATAGAATAAGGATAGAGTTATCCCTTCATCTAGCTAAGCTACAAACAATAGGATGCAAACCTTTCCCCTCATTGTCGCATCACTTGTATCAACAATCCGATACAACTGTAATGAACTACCAGAAAACTATGATCACCTAGTTCTTGACTGAAAAACCGACCATAAGCAATGTAATTCATAAACACGATATGAGACGTTATCACAGGTAACCAACTCCTAGGAAAATTACTGCAAGAGGTCCCCTTTATCGAACCAAACCGTGATATAATCACAAAGCTACAGCTACATGGATAGGCAGCAATTTACTTTCACCATCGAATCAACGGAAAAACCTAGTTTTCGAGATTATAATAAATATGAGTGCTGATTTGTACAAACGTTACGCAAGGGAAATGGATTTTAGATGTATATTAACCTATTTAATGCACTCGGCAACAACTAGCATCAACTACATTGGTCGGATATCGCAAAAAATTTTTTCACGAAAATATCCATGTTTAGGCAAAATCTAGTTCAGGCCATGACCAAAATGAGGATCGAGTTCAACCAAGAACAATAAAAAAGAAAACACAAGCACATATTGTTTTGTACTCAGTTAGCCAATATTTCCTTTTCCTCCATGTTTCTTATTATGCTTTTCATTCAATAATTATGCCTTCAATTATCACCTTCGTAAAATAGTTCAAAAGAATTTCATAACTATAGAGTAAAATTTTTTGTTATTTTATCAATTGGAATGCAAATAAAATTCAATATTTATTGATCTTTGCCTCCTTTCCTGGATATGGAATCTCCTCGGATTGTTATTTTCGGCGAATTTTTCATCCGATTTCCAATAATAATGCAATAAACGAAATGAGTAAATATATGAAAATATTTGTCTATAAAATAGTTCAATAAGACAAGCAAACTAACGTATTATTATTATGGCCCATATAGAGTGTTGAAGGTAAATAGTCCATCACTGCGATATGTATGAAACGATATGCATCTTCCATCGCTGCAACAATAGCATCTCCATCTTCTTCACGACCTTTCGCGTTGAAACTTCGTGGACTGCTCTTAACAGATAGCTAGATAATTGTATCCAATAAACGAGCACATTATTTAGGAAGGAATTGAACTGAAGATCATGACAAACAAAATATTAGTAGAGTAAGAAATCAGTGTGATGTTGAAGGAAATATCTCTAGATCTTCTGCGGATTGCAGTAGAACAACCAAGTCGATCAGCGAGCAAAAAAATGAGCTCAGTGACTACAAAGTATACAACAAAGCTGGTTGACTTTAGTTTCGGTTAAAGCCGAGACAAGTACACTAACAATGCTAGCAATACACATAGTCCGCATGTTTTCGATCTGTGACTTGAATTTGACGTGTTCAACAAAACGGTTTAATTTTATTCATTTCTTCCATTGTAATTGCAAATTTCGGATATATCCATCAAATTGTATCGCTCACTATGGAAAATTAGAAGTTCTTGATCATCTTCCTAAGCTCGATGAATTCGAGCCTAAAGTTTGAATCTATTCAATTGACCGAACTATCAAGATCGCTCTATGACAGCGCAATATAGATTAATCTACGTTTAGTCCACTTTATATATTCTTTTTAAAATCTACTCATAACGCCCCCTTATGACGAGTGGTTTTTAGGGCTCCTAGCAAAAAAAGTGGATGAATCAATAAGACAAGGCTACAAAACGTTCCACACACTTGATACCCGATAGAAGTTCATGAATTCCCTCAAGCCCCTCCCCATCCTGAAAATCGAAGTTGTCAGTAAAATCCACGATAAAGCGCCTTTTTGGATCGCCTTCAGCTATCATGGAAAATTTATGCAAGTTCCGCAAGGCCACTTATTTCCTGTTGCTACGTGTAGTTGACGTTGCTAGGTAATAAGCGCATAAAAAATTGATGAATACAAATCGCTTTTAAACGTTTCCCTCTCTCTTTGCACTATTTCACTTTATTTTACACATTTCTAATTCATCAGTATAAATGATGGAAAAATTTCTTTTTTTTAAAGAACATCCTTGCCTGGCCAACCATTAGCGTATGTATTGTATCGCCTTTCATTTTTTGCTGAAAATAAATCAACAACTTACAGTATCAGCTTACAGTAAACCAATAGAAGTATTTTCGTGACTGCTCTAATCGAATCGGCTCTGTCAAGCCTTATCTACCTCATATAGGCATACAATTATCATTACCGCCCTCTCAATTTTGAGAAATCTGCACATTTCACGTAGAATACAAACATCTAGTACAGAAATCTTTAAAAAAAGGAAACTGAGGAAAAGAAAAGAAATCAAGAAAAAATAAAAAAGTAGCTATGAGGGAAATTCTGACAGGTTAGAGAGATAGAAACTAATGCGCATAGAAATAAACAGAACGAGTAAACGAGAGGAAGCAAGGTGGCAAGACAGTATCAAGACTCAACATATAACTGCACTCTAGATTAACTTACCGAATTATTACTAGTAAGAAAAAAATACGATGATAAAATCACTACAGTAAAGGTCATAAGATAAAAAGCTAACGCACCGAAATAAATGCGAATGCACGTTGATCATTGAGAGAGATACGAAGTGGATTAGAGAAATTGAAAATAGTTCGCAAACTAAGAGGCCATTTTGCAGGTACTTTAGCTCCATCGACACCCATCTTCCAATAAGCGATAAAGATCTTCGACAGTTCCGATGCCAAACATGAGCAATTCCAAAATACATAACCCAATTCTTTCACCTTAACGAGAAATATATTACTTAAGTTGTGGAACAACAGTGGAGCAAAACGAAAGAACGATAAAAACGGCGCATATGTCGCTAATTCGATAACCTGAAATAAGCGGAAACAAAACGTCTGATGCCCTTTATTCAAGTTTTAGTAATGGTAAAATGTCGCCAGCGCCCAAAGAGTCTGAATAATGACAGTTGCTGGATAATCGGCGTCCCTTTATATAAATACGCTTGGGTAAGCTTAACTATATTTTCCATTAAGCAAGAAGCAATTTCCATTAGCAAATTAAATTATGTTAGCATAAACTCAGTCAATATGATAGTCAACTACAATAATTAAATCGTTGACGATGTAAAAAGATTTCATACCACATTTGGGAAAATTCCAACGGAAATTAGAAATCAATATAGCAATAATATTTAAATGAAATTAATTTAGAGCGTTATTAATGAAACAAGAAAGCGAACTTCAGTCAACGATTTCCAATCCATATTTGCTGAGCCAACATAAATATGTCGCGAATCGACAATCCAAAATTTAGTATGTAGAACACCTGAACCGAGTAATTTCGTAAAATCCAAATTTCGCACACTCGCATAACCTAAAAATATCGATATTTCTACGTTACTTCATATTGATCAAGTGCAAATTTTATTCGTTTCAAAGGAGATAAAAGTAAAAAATTTACGCAAAATAAGAGAAAATCAAAGATTATGATAAAATTATTGAGAAATATAAATATATTAATTACATTCATGCGCAATTATGGTTGAATTATTTCATTTAAGAGCTGATATTTGATTACCTTTACAGTTTGATCTCGATTTATGATTTTAGAAGCAATAGAAATTTCTAGCGCACTCTCTCTTAAAAACATCCAAGAAATAAAACAAAAATTTTTCCAAAAGAAAAAACTCCATCAAGTTTTCAATAAACGCCACTTAAGTAATCAAATAAACAACCCTAATACTTACCATGTGATGCTAAATAAGCAGAATCGATTTGTGCGAATTGTTCCGAGGCAATATTTTGTGCGATACGAATCTAAAAGAAGAAAAATGAAAAATAAGCAAAAAATAAATAATAATATAGATAAAATTATATAGAATAAAATTATTTCTCATAAAATAATATAGATAATTTGAAAAATAATTTTATGCTCGATGAGAATTTTTAAGTTGTAATGAAATGATGAACTTATTTCCATAGTACTGAACGAATAAAATGGAAATTTCCTGGCAAAATTTTTTTTTAGCAAATTTTATGACGTTCTGACTAAATCAAAACAAATGTAAGGAACAATTTATCGTGTTGTTGTTAACATCAGTCTATGCTGGAGAAAAAATCCACCATAAAATTTCTATTTCGTAAAGCTGTTTCTGTTCTTCATACTTCCGGTCAAAAAAAAATTTTTTTTTCAAATTTATTTGTCTACTGTTTTTTTTCAAATTTATTTGTCTACTGTTTTTTTTTCAAATTTATTTGTCTACTGTTTTTTTTTTCAAATTTATTTGTCTACTGCTATTAGAGTTCAATGAAATTTCGGGTATTCTAGACAGCAATTGATCATTGCGCTCATTGTTGTGTAACGAGGTCAGCATTTTCTTCTTGGATAATTTTCTCATCTCTATAATATAAGTAAACCCCTCATCTACGAACTCTACAACTGCCCTTCATCCGCACAAATATTGCATCCACCTGCACAAAGTAATGCCCTAATGCCCTCTTAAACCATAAATCTGCAAAATGTAAGGAATTTTTACAGACGAAAACTGAATATGAAAGAAGAGTTTTTACCGTATTAAATAGAATTTGCCAAAAAGATTTAAAAATCAACCTTTACGTTTCGTTGTGCCGCTGATATAAATCCAGTGAACGTGTCGTTCCCCTAAATGAGCAAAAGAGTGGTTGAAGCAAAAAAAAAAAAAATGGTATAGACAGAAAACGGAGAGTGCTCTGAGTGAATACTAAGCACTCTAACTGATATCATAATCCCTGCCTAAGAATCTTCAACTAGAATCATTAATGATAGACGGTTGATATAGGTCTTTTATCTTGCTTTACGCCTTGTTCGATGCCAATGAGAGTACTTCGCTCCGATTTCGAGCAACAACCTCAATAAAGACCTAACTCTTGTCATTAATCACATAGAAGAAAAATTTCTCATCTGTTCCGACTATCATTTGAAACAAAAATGACTGGTGTATATTATTGTATATCAAGTGAGATCAGATCGAAGAAAGCTAGGAAAACATAGCAGAAAGAAATGTGAATCCCCATGAATGTGTATAGAAGACGTTTGCAACAACACTGCTTCAAATTACCATGCACTAAACATAACTGCTATTAATAATGATATTATTATGACATCTGATAAGCAAGAAGATGCAATAAATCGACTACAAATCAATAGTCTGTAATAGATAAAGTGATACCTGCCAACAAGTGGGATATCCAGTATTATCTCGTAGATTCCAATAAAGCGCTGCCACATCGATTGTGCTTTTCGCTTCACTCAATAAACGTCTCCATATTTCATAGGTAGATGGATTATTTGTGAAATTAGTGAACGTTATATTCGTTGGTATCGATTCGACAATTTGTACTCTAAAAACGATAGAAAAAAAAATATTTAAAAACGCTAAAGTCTATAAACTCTCTTAATTTCATTCATCGGTGGCACTAATTTTTTTGCATTTAAGAGCCTTAGGAATATTTGAATTGCTTATAAAATTCGTTCATGAAACGAATTCTTTTATGCAATTTTTCTAATTGAGTGGTGATTAAAACTAAGCACGCATTCATACTTTATGTACAATTTCACTTATCCCCTATAACGCCTTTTTTTCCGTTCTTTTACTGCACAAACATCACCTCTATTAATATGTATAGAGATCCATCAAGGTATCAATTCTATAATGTGAAATTTTTTATCTCTATCCGCTGTGTAGTTTAGATGTTCAATTAATACATTATGGAATAAAAAATTTTCTCGAAAATACTTTCTAGTTTGGATGGAAAATAGAAAAAAATGGAAAATTTTCCGTGAAAAAATAAATGAATGCGAAAGAATAGAGAATAATTTACTCTTCATTTTTCATTATATCATTAATCTATTCCACTTGTGACGATTCAATATTTAATAATTGTATGAAGCTGTAATTATTATTTGCCAGATTTATAATCAATCATCAGAATTAAATTCATTTTAATATTTATAATCAATCATCAGAATTAAATTCATTTTAAAGGAAGCGAACAACTCCGGATGGAACAAAAGGAAATAAAAGGTGAATAAAATGAGATAAAAACGTTCCTATACCTCAGACATCTATCATTTTATAGAAGTATATTTCACATTACATGGAATAAATTATTTAAAAAGCGAATCGTTTGGAAGAAATCGAAAAAATTGGAAAAAAATATGATGGGAAAACTCTTCAGTACTTAAATGTTTTTTTCAGACGATGATCCATCCATTTGTGCTATAATTTTGTGAGTAAATTTTATGACTTATTTCTGAATTGTAGTTGTTTCAATTTTTCTGATAGAAATCAGTCCATCGAGTCAGCTTGCATAATAAATTTGAACTAATCAATGAGCTGCGAGAATTGCTTTAAATATGTGAAAATATGCAAGAATATGCAAGAAACATTGCGGAACTTTAAATAGTATGTCGACAGAAGAGAATTGAAACAACTAATGAAAAAGAAAAAACAGACATAGCAAAAATAATATAGGATCACCGCGTTTTCGGGCATTCAACATTTTTCCCTTCCCCTCTCTTCGTAAAAAAACTTAGCCAAATACTTGCATTAAGGCATAAGTCTAGCACCACTCTTGGGACGTGCCAAGAGCGAAACCGATGGCTGCGAACAATTATAGTGATAAATGCGGCACTAAAACGATACGTAAGAGAGTTAAAACCATCACTACAAAGGATTTCCAGACGACTGGCGCTAAACGAATGGCACAAATCTTGATGGTCAATTGGAGGCGGAATTTTACTATTAAAAAATTTTAGTAGTAATGAAAAATTTCGCAGTGCGCAAATGTTAATTTTCTACAATTTCCACTTTCAAAAAAAAGAAAAACTAGTTTCTGAGAAAAAACATTCGAATAAAATCTTAAACCTTTTTTAAAGATTCGAATATTCACAACCAATCTCTTATCATATACATCAATGGTTGAGGCTCTATAAAAGTCGCATTAAAAAATAGCTAGGATATCGGCGTCGTTATATAAATACTCTTAGAAGAATAGCTAGGATATCGGCGTCGTTTTATAAATATTTGATCATCATCAACATTAAATGCATAACATACCTGCATGATTCACCGCACGTACCACTACGTTCATAACGTGTCAACGCCGCATCGATTGTATCGTCATTGAATAGTGGAAAGAAGACAATCATAACAATAAATAAGGAGATTATTGTGATTGGTATACATGCCGGTCTTATTATACTATGTCGACAGCACTGTTCACTTTCTTCCTTCAAAATTTGAGTTGAAAAAAATAGAAAATTTTGGCAGTAGTAAAGAACGATGGTCCCAATAAGGTGAGGCATTCCCACTTAGGTAATACATTACATCGAATAAGAAGCATATAACGAAAATATTATTTTCGTTGAGAAATTTTAATATTACTAATTGCAAATTCCTCACATTTTGTAGTATGAAAATCATAATCCGTTTCATCGCAATAAATCTGAAACTCTTTAAAAATTATCTACAATCCTGAAGCAATCTGCAGCAAAATTTTTACTAAATTAAATACAATCTGAAATGGTTGAGTTAGTGAATAAGCTTAAAACCACTTATTGAAAAATATGTTTATTAAACTACTAGCCATTAATTATAAAAAGATGACACTTCTAAAGTATAACATCATGTTGTGTTATGTTAATCAACCTGTTATTAGAATAATAGTTCAGCTATGACTAAGGTGTTTCTCAAAGATAGGGAAACATAAAAGCATGAAGAGTATCGACTTGCATTGATTGAGTGAACAGCTTAATATTTCTTCCAATGCACATTAAATTGGTTCAGATCAAAAATCCTGACCTCAAACTATAGCACAACTGATTCCATATAGCTACCGTAATACTCCATATAACTTTGAGTAGAGCCCTGGGGTAATAAACACTACGAGGACCATTCAAGGTTATAAGACCACGAGCATACTCGGAGGTTTAATTACCGAAATTTGCAAATTCATATACAATCGAAACAATTAATGAATAGGATAGGAATTGAAAAGTAAATAATTTACCTTTTCAATAGTATAGGAATTCATTCGTGTATCGAATAAATCCATCTCGAAATTTGTCATATCAGCGCGTCCATCTTGTGTCTTAAATATATGTCATTTATTAGTTTATTGCATTACGCTTTCAAAAAATACTTTTTAATAATTTGAAATCATCAGTGATAATTTTCGGCAAATAAATAAACCCCTTTTTGAATATTACAATGCAAAGTAATTTAAAACAAATGGACTAACTACCATTGGAATACTATGATGCTAAATGCTATAAAAAAAGCAATGTGTAACGAGCCATATAACATTAGCACAAAAGTGTGTTATAATTGCAAAATGAATGAAATACTAAGAATGCTTTGTAACTTGTATGTCGAAACAAAGAAATTTTGCTGAATGTCTGCATAGTGTAATCATTTTTCAAACAGACGCTCTCATAAATGAAAATATATTCAAATACCAATTGAATAACTTTTTTTTTAGCAAGTCCACCTTAGCCATACTTCTAAAGTCGTACCTTGGGTAGGTAAAGAGGTGAAGGATGGAAAGGTAAAATTATATAAGTGCAAGACAAGATCTTATTCAAAAAGAACGGAAGATAGGGCCCAACACATCGCCCCAATACTGGACACCGTACTCAGTGAGTGTTCACTAACCTCACTCGACGATAGATAAAGTGGCAATGCGCATCGGTGAGAACAAATGTTGTGGTGAATGCAAAATAGTGCTTTGCCTATTTAAATAATGATGGTTGTTGGAGCGCAGCATTGCACGATTAGTAAAACACATTAATTTTTATTATCGAAAAAAAAACAACAAGACAAATGCAAATTACGAATTTGACAAAAAAAACACAATGTGGTGCCATCACGGAAGAAAAAAAAATCGCTAAAAAACGAGAAAAAAGAAACACCATTATGCAACTTTCTAGAAATCATCTAATGAATGTTAATTAAGTGCGCTTGTATTTAGCATGTTGGTTTGAAATGTTTCGCAGAGAAAACTAAATGGAATGCTGAAAAAGAGAAAAAAAAATTAAGAAAAAGTAGTGACTTGTACTTCTAGCTCAATTTGTATTTCTATCTCTACACCTCAGAAATTTTCTAGCTCATCTCAGAAATGTTAGAATAAAGATAAACATTAACTATTTTGACTAGCATATTGTTTTAGTATTTTATGGTAAAGAATCAGTTCCGTATAAAATATCCTTATATTGTCATCAAGCGATGACTTTTTGAAGATGCAGAAATGAAATGTAGAAAAATTGGAGGAAGAGATTTCAAATTTTTTTCCGCAAAAATTCATTGCCGATTCATGATCGACGATCCTGAACCGATGGAATATAGAATTTTTTTTCAAAAAAGTAGATAATCGGAATTCCAAGAAATCAAAACGTCCGAAGAAATCAGTGATCGCATCAGAGATCCTAAAATGCCGTGGTGGGAGGTATCCTGGAATAGATTTCGGGCCAATGGATCTGACCTCTGTGTTATTTAATTGACAAATTAGACGATACGATGGACGGATGCATCAGTGAATTAAGTGATGCAATGATTTAACATTAACTAATGCTGTATTAAAACCTGAAGAAAGAAACAGCCAATAGTTTTGAAATTTTGCGCCACGAAATGAAATTGATCCAGGTCGATTTTAGAGGATATTTTTTAAAGGGAATGTTACTTTAAGCGCTTTTCCGATATTATTCATTATACGTCATTTGTTATCTCACATAAGCAAACAATGAAGGTAATTCGGTGAAGGTGTAATACAGGTAAAATTCATCGACATTCTTTTTCAATGACCATAACGGGTTTAGATGAATGCATGTAGCACAAAAGAAAAAAAAATGTTTTCTGCTTCAACTTAAGCACTTTCGACTCATTTCACAAGCGTTTAATGGCTTTAAAAAAAATGAAAATAAATTCGTGTTTGCATGTGAAAATCTCTTCGGAGAGTTGGGGAAAATTTCTCTCAAATAGAAAATTCACTGAAAGCTATTGTCCAAATTCGAATAGGAAAGCAAAGTTTCTTTGAAATAATTTTTTTTTTTTTGATTTTCAATGCAAGCATGCGTTCAGTAGATGGAATTTGCGCTGAACCTCTCAAATATGCATTTAAACATTTTTTATTGCATTTTTTCTTCGAGAGTTGCGACGACATGAATTTTCCATTTGGTGTTTTTTCGATTGAACAAGCGAAAATATATCACTGAAAAGTTAGATACTCCAGACATCTATGGAAAAATCTGTGAAAGATTGGCCAGATAGGAGGGGAAGGTCGACTGCGAGGAGGAGATTCTCAAGCAAATAGCACTACATCAAAGTAGTAGATCGAAACAATATTTTCAACGGTCATTAAAGATGTGCACAAAAATGCAGACGATATGGTGTTGCATTTCCAAATGAATGTGGCGAAAGAAATGCCTCAAAGAGCTTCACCTCTCCGATCGGAATCATTGTAAAGTCGAGTTGAGTGCAGCTGGAAGGTGGTAAGCAGTTTTCACAAGTTGAGCCAGCTGAAGTATTTTTGGTGGATCCTTTTTAAGGATCGATCCTCGACGATGAGTTCAACCTATTAGATTGGTCAATTCGCAACGATGATTCAAGCAGTCACGTATGTATAGAGGTACGCAGCAATGACAGCAGCACGGATAGCGCATGCGCAATGGACAGCTATGTGGAATCGATTGCTTGCCAATCCACGATTGAGGGGGCTGCGACGATGAGGGGAAACAGCTGCGACATGCTTCAAATAAGGTGCACACCACTAACCACTTCTACGCTGTTGCACCACCTCATTGCACCACTAAAGGGGCGGTCCTATTCACATCTTCTCACATATGCACCCAACTTACCCGCAGTTGTAGTTGCATATACACAACAACAGCTGATAAACGCAACGTCATTAAATCGCTAACAAACGTAACACTTTGATGCGTTTATCGATGATTGCACTTTCATTGGTAGTGATTCAGGTTCAACCACTCTCTTCATTTCAGCATTTCAAGTGTGATAACAAATTGAAAATGAGTGCTTCAACCAAGAATAGTTTCAACCAAGAAATCGGTGAGCACCATAATAGGTGGAAAAGGGAATGTAATACGGTTGCCATAACATCTGATCGATAGAAATTCTCTCGTTTCCTTTGCATCTCTCTTGTGCAATAGTATCACTTTAACGCTTAGTAGTTCAATCAGTTCAAATGTGAAAACGGCATATAAAATCGGCCCTCTCGCATCGCTTTCAATTTGTTTTATTCGCATAAGGAGGAATATACATCGAAAAACTTGATTTACAAATTTTTGGCGTTATTTCAAATGCTCCGAAAACGACTGAGAAGCGAAAATAAGCATAGAGGGAGGGAGGATAGTGGAGGCGTATGGAAACTATTCCCCTCAAGTTTTAGGACTCTAGTATCCCAGCAAGATAATACAATCGCAGATTCGACCTCACTATACACATACCCACTAACATTACAGTCTTATTGGCGAGCCTTTGAAAAAATTAGCGCAAAAAATTTACGACGAATGGAGAGAAGATGTCCAAATTCATAATATCACAAAATTTTTAGTACCAATATGGATATTATGGGATATGCAAGGAATATATGATATGGAAAATTATCGCTACTTAAGGAATTGAATATGCAATATTACGATTCGATCAGAAAATACCATAGAACCTTGAATAAATCTTAAAGGTTGTAAATCTCTCAAGATTTGAGGGGAGGGTGGAAAGGAGTCCTCATATGATAAAACAACGGTACGTAAATTTTCACGTGTTAGGAAGCAAATAACTTTATCAAGTTTTACGATGGAAAAACGCTTATCTAGACAATGACTGTTTGCACTGATAAAAGTTTAGGAAGAACAGAAGCGTGGAGAATTTTAGGTTTTATGGTACCACATTCACATTCACCGGTCATCTGGATCGTTAGTTTAGATCACGACATAGATGAAAAAGCGAGCAGAGAGATAAACGGAAATAAATAAATAAACATATATATATATACATATATATATTGGAAAATTCGGTGTTTTTTTTTCGTAAAAGAAATGAAACAAGTGAAGAAAATGCCAAAAAAACGCAATATGCGCTTTTTCATTCTCGTCCACCACGCTAACCAGTGCAATGAAATAGAGAAATGCAACAACGCGTACGTTCAATAGAGCATCTATATTTGAAATGATTCGATCACTCGCGCAAACGTTTCAGAAAGAAAAAACGTTTTTCGCAGCTGATCTAGTTTCCATTACATATCGATCAGAGGCCTGATCGATGCATTATGAAAATTAGATCAGCTGCGAAACGCATGTAAATTTTTGCGGCCTTAATGGTACTGTAACCTCCGTCGAAATTGATAGACCGACTTGAATGTCGCCATAGCGATTCAACCTATTACGCAACCTTACAGCCAAATTTGTAGCTCTAGCATTCTTGATCCCTAAGTTGAAACTACTACGGGGACAGACAGATAGGCAGACAAGCACCACATAGGTACGCATGACATAACATAATTATAAAGCGCTTTGCAAACGCATACATACAAAAGTGCATAAAAAGCAGTCGGTAAAAACTAGAAATGATGTTCTAGTTTAAAAGGAATGTTTATTTCACCACCGCATCATCTGCTCATCTTTTCTCTTAGGTAAACAACTCTCTCAAGTACTCAGGATACAAATAAGTCAATTGTGGACATTTTCACAAACTAAGTGCGTGAGATTTGCATATACTCTCGGCAGGCTGGTTTCATTGACAACCCTTTTTATTTCTATGTGAGTGCAAATAGCCATAGTGAACATTTGCAAAGAGCATGAAGTATGAGCTGCAGCTCAGGACATCAACTACCCCAACTTCATGCTCTTCTTCTTCGAAGATGGAACACTTCAGGTGCAATTAATACTTCTCTGCTAATAAAATACTCGAACCAACTCGGTAACTAGTTCACGAATCGTGCCAACTTCACATCAGAGAGAATCCCACACCACTTCAAGTATATGCTATTTTTCTCGCACTCTTTACCCTCTTGTGCATTACTAACTCATCTTTAGCAAAAAAAAAAGAAAAGAAAAAAGAAAAACATCAGACGCCATTCTTTCGTTAATTATTCAAATGAACTGTACATTCTTTTAATTAACATCGAAAAAAACTATAGAAAACATTAGGCTATCTCATCCTTTCTCACATATGTTCAATAGCCTTCAGTCGTTTCCTCTGTGCTCCCGATAAGAGTGAATGTGATTTCTTCTTAGTAGATAATTTGACATGTCTAAAGTAATGTCGTGTAAGAAAAAAATACATGAAAAAATAGATAATTTAGAGAAACTTTTGATGAACTTAAATCGCTAAAGAGTGGGAAATATTTTCTGAATGAATTATAGTTAACAAATGCATAAAAAACTCATGCAAAATATTAAGCAATTTTGATTGCGAAATCAATAAATTCAATCGATAATTGATCAGATGTTATCAGCGGTTTCATTCAAAGAACATGCCTTAGGCGATAATTTTAAAAGATTACAAACTCACTTCGGATAACGATCATATTTCACTCGTCAGAAAAAAAAAAAGCTTTTAATGGTTAACATTGCTGATGTAATGTTTAAGTCAAGATCTATATTCACTTCACTCTAGCCTTCTCCCTTCTTTGAACAGAATTCTCCCACCCCCTCCTCCCCTTCTCGTGCAAGCTGCAAATTTAAGGGAATTCTTTCCTTAAGTATATTAATACTGAAAGATCTTAGCAGTGCCTATATTGCTCGCGTTGGCCCTTGGTGCTTCAAGTACATATCTATCAACTACAGCAAAAATTCTTAATATGCAAATTAGTAAGTCTACCAGTTGCTTTTTCATCAAACTGGTTGAACTTTATCACTTGTAGCCAGCTGCAGCGTCATCCTTAAGGCAATTAATAGCAAATAATTTGTTTCAAGTCATTTTCCACAGGTTTATCAGTCCCATACAGTGAAAAAGCCAAATTCCTTTCGATAAAGTGAAAAAGAGCGTTCTCAGCATCCCATGAAAAAAACGGCCGGGTTCCTTTTCAGCAAAACTGCACTTTCTATGCGTAGCGTCAGTCACATTACTTTCGAGGTCAATAAGCTCGCCAGATTTTCCGCTCACTATAATAGAAACACGTAGGAGTCACTAAAGACTCAAGATAGATTTTGTTGGCGTCACTATAACCTCAAGACAGAATCTACAGGACAAGACCTATGGAGATGAGCATATGCCACTTTACAGATTATCTTTCATCACTTGAATATTCTCAATAACGAAATTTTATGATACATCTAAGAAGGTAACCATCTGAAGCAACAATGAAAACGATATAAATTATGATTTAAAAAATGCGAAATAAAATATGTAAATGTGCTGCAATTACGATTTTATATCACTCGCATATCGCAAACGCATTCAAATTCTCTCTAAAATTTTGAATCGAAACATCGATCAAGAGAAAATGATAAACGAACCTTGGCAGAAATCATTCACAAAATTCAACTTGAGTTTATCGGTGAAAGAAAGATGTTTGTTGGAGTATAACTTTACAATTAATTACTGCGTATGACTATAATCACATGCTTTAATCGCTTTTAATGATATACCATTTCGTCGCTAAAATTGTGGAAGACTATACTAAGCATTTCTTATAATTCACATCAGCAACAACAATTGCGTATATATATATATATTGTAAATCTGCAAGAGTTTACAGGGATAAATGCACAATCTTTTAGTGATGAAGAATTGCGCTCATGATTTGCCATGCAAGCAGAATCCTTGTTGGCACTACCAATAGATGCCCATACTTCATGCGCGTCCCGTTTTTTATTTCCACCGAATTCCTTATTCAAATTTTAAAAAAACTTAGAAATAATATGGAGAAAATAGCGTTCATTCTCTTTAGCGATGAGCAAATTATAGATATATTGCTAAAAATTCACCAATTTCTTGTATTGAAATCGTTTGTCACTTCAGCTTATAGGTAACTAAAAATTACAATGATCAAGTATATTAGAGGATAAATTCTTTAAAAACATATGCATAGAGCAGGAGTATATTTATTTTACTTTCCAACAGGTAAGCCTAGATAAATTGGGAGTTTTTCTTATAACTGCGTGCAATCTACTATAACATCATAAGATTTTGAATTGCAAATTTATGTTGCCTATGATTGTAATCGTTATCAGACTTTTGCAAACTCCGCGATTGCAACTGCAAGTGGGGGAAAATTGCAACATTGTAAAAAGTAAAATTTTTTGAATACTCTATATTTTGACACAATCCACCATCGTAGGCTTTAATATAATATCGTAAATTTTAAAAGTAAAATGCAATCTAAATAATAATACAGTAAGAAATCCACTGACCTATCGTACTGCTCTCTTCTAAAAGAATTGATCGAACAATGTGCTCATCACTTCACGGTTAATAAAACCTTTTCAGTTTAAATTAGTGGGTGATGCGCTTTCCCAATTTCTCAGAAATCGAATGAAATTATTTACATTGATAGCAGATAACTTCAGAAATCAGAACATTTAATGCGGGAATCAAATTTGTTCAGCGAAACAGATATCGACAACTAGACGCATAATGAAAAAAGAATTAACATTAAAGAACTAACCAGATATGGAATTTTCGCCTTTCTCTCTGCACCATGCGAGTTCCGCATAGTGACCGCAAACTGAAACAAACATCAATGATCACGATCAAATAACTAGATTACGTATTTCACGACGAGCATACAATCGTCAGCGGTAGAAAAAAAATAAACAAATAGGAAAACACGCCAGTCAAGAGAATACAAATAGTGCTTTTTACTGCTCAACGGGTCCAAGAAATAGGTTTTTTTAAAAGCGAACTTAATTGCATGCAAAAAGCAATCACATAGAGCAAAAAATAGAGCTTTTTTTCCAGCGTCATCGATTGGCTATAGAATTCACTCACCAAATTGCATTCATCGTCTTACCTTACCAAATTCAGCAAAACCTTTAATCACCTATAATCGTTCTAGAAGTGGATGCATCAAGGCAAAAAAAAACAACAGCAAGTGCGTATTGTGCATATTATGCTGCTAGTTAGAAAGCTCGAGGACGAGTTCAAGTTCGTTGGTTCATAAATCGAAACTACTAGACAAACAAGATTGGCACCGAGAGGCTTGCTAAGTTGGAACATGAAGTTCTGAGGCTGTTTTGATATCCTGACATATTGATGCTGAGGGCAAGAGGAAGTCGAAAAAAGTTGCGCTAGGATAGTGGCGCTGCTGTTTCAGCGCAAAGATTAACAAGGCCTAAACTTGGATGAAGCTATCCTCATCTTTCTTATTCAAAACTCAAAACACTATTTCCTTAAAGGTGTTCTATCTATCCATTCTCATATTTTAGAAAACCTACTTTCCACTTTTATTATATTTGGCGTCCAAAATGAAAACGACTTTGCATGGGAATTCCGATAGGATAATATTGTTGAAATCAAAATTTCATATGATTCCATGCATCGTTAGTACCACGAAGGAAATGAAGGATACGATTCAGTACGATGCCGAACTTAAATTTACTATGCAAAATGAAACTTCACAAGAGATGAAACACCCTACTGAATGAAATAGATATTCATAATGCTCGTCTGTGATAATCAAACATCATTTGATTTTAACAAAGCTGGTAAAGTTTTTTTTTTTTTTTGGAATCACTGGGTGGGACAGGATTCGATTAAAAACGATCCAGAATAGGAGCTGGATAAACATTCGCAGTTGAGTTTGGTTAAACCGATCGCATTGGTAAGGAATATAGCTATAGCGGCCTTTACACAATTCATAGTGAGTTGCAAATTAATCAGCACGCTGAGATGTGACGTTTGCAGATGTTACACTACAACGAATTGCTTGAGATTCGATGAAAATATGGTCAAGGCCATGCGTGTGGTCGTATCATGCAGCTGCCAACATATGGGAAAACGCAGCAGGACCATCATGAGAGGAAGAAGCATAGTTGCGACCACATATGAGAAAAGTGAATGAACCAGCTGGACGGCAAGAATTGATCGATCGAATCAAGCCAGCCACACGCGTAGTGCTGATCAGTACTTCGCCATGTACACGCATGATTCCCTACTTCCGGCAAACTGAGCCACCATTTCCCGTACTATTCGACGTGGCGTTTTTGCCTCACTAGCCATTTCCTCCGCCTCACTGATTAGTTAGAATAAGATGTGGCTTTGAATCTTTAAAATTGAATTCAACGCGCTTAGCAAAATGCTCCGAATTTCTGTTATTTCTTCCACTTCACTCTATAGATTTTGAAAAAAAAGGATCTCGGTTCTATGAACTGAGATGAAAAAAAACCTAAAAAAGCAGCAGTCATTTTACTTAGCGCGTCAGATTCACATAAAAATGCCTAAGAATATGGAATTTTTCAACAATATAGGTTATCGAATTACATTGGTGAAGTGAAAGATGCAATATTCGCTTCTAACTCATTTGACTTGCATAATAATATTATAGTAATGGCGTTTCGTTGAACCGATGAAAATTCGGACGCAAATTTTTATTTGTAATTGGAATTGGAATATCTGGAACATTCCTTTGGAAAGACTGGCAATAAGTAAAGTTATATAAGTGGCGCTCTCAGCTGGTATGGAAGACATTTTGCTTACAGATGAAGCGTTTAAATTTAGAGTCATTTCTTTGGAAGAAACTCCTTAGCTAGAGCATTTAGAAACTTAATAATATCTCATAGGTCATTTTTCCGATGGAAAAACACCAATATGAATTTATTGCTTTAATCGATAATAACTCTTACAGCAATCAACATAAATCGAACGTTAATATCTTCTTCAATATACTTCTTATTTGATCAAAAAATGCAGATTTTTTAATGTTATTGACAGTGATAGTAATGAATATTTGAATAAATGCAGATGCGTCAATAGACCAAAGGATTTAGCTCCGATAGAGCTCCCAACATAGCCTCTCTCTTGTTTAGAGGTGGGAATACGCTTAAATATTCCCTCCCAATACTCGTCTAAGCGCATTTTCTTAAAAGTCTTCTTTAAAAAATCCAGAAGGATCCAGGCCCCCTCTCGAAAGCTTGTTATAAAAGTCAGCCTTCTTTCGAATTCAATTTGTCTCATCCTTCAAATTCAGCATCCAATTCTTCGCGGGATCGAAATCTATAACTCCTACCAACTGAAATCAAGGTTTTACGGCAAATAACTACGCAAAATTCGAGATGCACGTATGATGAAAAATGAACTGATAAACGAACAAAAAACTTCCGACGCAGCAAGTAACAAATTTATCGTACTCATCTCTCGTTAACCCCGGAGGCTATAATGTTTGCAACTTTCAAAAACTTCTACAGCTGTCCCATTCCGTCCACCTCTACAATTCTTTCCTTCCAATGACATACGGCTATCCGTTTTTTTTTTTTTTTTGCATATTGGTGCAGCACTTAATCGGATGAATTGTCTCGCCAACCAAATTTGCATATTTAATAGAACTTAATCCAACTGCAGCTGACTTAATCGCCTGGGCAGCAAAAAAATTTGCATACATTATAAGATGCAAATCGAAAGACCGTTCCTTTAGTTGTCGATAATTTCTATTGGTTCTCACTAATTTGCATATAATATCAACGGTTTGAAAATTTTCATGTTTTCGATTTTTTTCTATACTTATACTTGCAAAATTTCCGTTAGCAATATGATAACGATATATTTATGCTTTAATGCACAATGTATTTGCCGATAAATAAGGAAATAAAAAAATGAAATGATCTCGAAATTTCGAACATTTTTTCTGCATGAGGATGATTTTTTTTCATAAGGAGTTATAGATCTCAAATTGCATTTGATATCTCTAACATCTTTAAAATACGGATTTACAACGTTTCAAAAATTACTTCAAAGCGTTCATGTTTTAAAAGGTTATATTCACATTAAATATCATCAAAGCGAAAAGATATAACCTAAGAATTGAAAATGCTGAGAAATAAACCATAATTAATTAAACAACTTGTAAATTATTTATTTCGCCGTTTGATGAAACTGAATAAATTGTTTGGAAAATTTTAAACCGTATCGATTTTGAAATTTCAATATGAATATTATTAAATTATCAGTAAAGATTTGAGTGAAATATTAGCGAAAAATTGTTAGCGTCAAATTTCACAAAAATAGATAAGAATCCCGATTAAAATCGCTCATGATATTAATAATAAGTTCAAATACTCATTAAACTATGAAAAAACTTAAAGCGTATTTAAGCTTGATTACAAGTAGACCAGAGTTCTCTTTATAGAGATTCATGCGATGATGATTTATGATCTCTACGGAAACAATAACTGAGAGCAACAAGAAAATACGTATTAGACCTGCAATAGGATTATGACTTTAAAATATACCGCAGAAACCAGTTAGAGATGCATTGAATCGAGGCAGGTGGAAATGATACGAAGAGAAATATATTCGTAATGAATGCTCTGTTCACTGAAATGAATAATGTACGATCTATGCAGCGTATGGCAAAAAACATATCACCATCAAAACATACCAAAGATTGAAAGCCACTCTGAGATCATGCCAAAGACTGCGACAGATGTTTGGAATTGACCAGATTACTCGATATTCAACTATCAACAACTACCGTTTCTCTACCACTATCTTCCAAAGTAAACATATCGACTATCATTGAAAACAAATGAGCTCAGTTATGTTATAGGTAAAAACCTTACAGGTAGATAAATACCTTGTGAATATGAAAGTCTGGAGTAGGAATTTGGTGGGTAAGCAAACGCGATGAGGTGCATACTGCCTATGAAGTCCTTTTCAGAGCATTCAGTAGCTCTCAGTTACCAAGGAAACTTTCACGCATATAATATAGCGCAATAAGCGTGACGCTTCATTTTTCATTATTTACACCAGGTCGTTTATTCGAACATCGGTATAAACACCTTTCTTCATCTAAGAATACCTTCCTGCCATATTAGAACACAAAAAAATATAGGACAGAGTTAATGATCAACTTTGATTTTCAAGATTTGTCCTTTACCGAATCAAATTGTACCTCATTTCTCTTCACCCGCTCGTCTCTCTGGAATGGTAAGCGATTTTTAATTTGCATAGATAGTGTGATGATGGATCGCAATAGACTAATCAAGTGAACGCTAATTAAATATGCAAATGATCGGAAAGCAAATATGCAAATTCTAAACGAAGTAGAGTAAAGTAACCGGAAAGGTGCATCATAGAAATCGAGAGGCGCTGTTCTTTTTTCTGTTTTTTTTTTATAACACATCGATCAATAAAATTGGATCGGTGACATCGATTTTTTGAAGTAACAAAAATAACATTTTTTTAACGCTTCAAAGAAATATTCGAATAATTTTCACATACGCTATAATTTTTTAAAGTAATTTTAGCAACAAAAATTTAGAAATAACAACTACGAGTATACGTATGTCTGTCTGTTTGTTTGTCTGTTTATTTCCTCCATAATTCAGTTATAACTCGCAAATCACTAAAGGTACACATCGGTTTATAAAATAAGGTATATATGATCGAAATTCACGAATCGTTTGATATAAAGGTAAAAGTGTAAAAAGTATAGAGGTATAAAGACATAAAGGCATAAAGCATAAAAAGCATAAAGGTGTAAAGGCATGAAGGTATAAATGATGCAAGGTATAAAAAAGTCTAATGAAATTCTTTTCCACCATAATTACCCTTTTTTGCAAAAAGTGAATTTTCCTTTTAAGACTTTTTCCATAAATTATCAATGGAACCAAAAATTACTTTATTTGGCATTGTGCCAATGCTTTTTACGAATTTTTTAAAATTGATTAGTTTAGTGGACTGAAGTGTGAAAATGCGCAAAATTGCGCCTTTCCAATATATATGCAAAATGCACAATTGCGCAAAATATATTTGTAGTAGAAGATGCTAGAGACAATCGATTACAAAAGAGCGCAGACCGTGATGTAAAAAATATTCGATCAGCTCGCCATAGAATAGAAAACAAGTTATTTATTTTGTTTGACTTTTTTTTGTTGTTTTTTTTCTGTCAGGCGGTCGTTTATGCACTTTAGCATACTATATGAACACCTTTGCCGAATGAATATTGAGGCAAAATAAGTTAAAGCATTATGATTTGTTATAATGAATATAAGAAAAATTCAAAATAATGGGAAAATGCATCATAGCGGTTGGCCATTAATGTGCTTTTTGTAATTCCATATATGGCAAATATAGTACTAATATAAATATGCAAACATAAAAAATTATTCATAAAAGTGACATGCCCATTTTCAACTGGTCGTCATGCATAAACTATGTGGCAAATTTGCAATCACCAAAAACACTTTTAGAGAGGGGAAAAAATTGAAATATATTTCAATTGAACCGAAATCTATTTTCGCTTGTCGGCAACGATATAGCTATAGATCCAAAGAGTTTCCATCAGAAAAAAAAAAACGTACTTCAACAGACTCTTAGCGATCGAATAGCATCGCTTATGTTGGGGACGCTGCACGAATCACATATGTCTTACTCAGTTGTCTCTAGGGGTAATTTGGTATGAAGCAATGCGATCGTTTTTATTAGTGCGTTATATTCGTACTAATGATGAGTGAGTCGATTTTCACTGTTATTCTATCACTTTCGAGATTGAATGTTGTCATGCAGCCTGACGATTCGCAACGAATAAACTAGTAACTTCGGAGATCTTTTTTTTTTTTCGAGCTTAATGAGGAACAAATAGAGATTCTCAATAATTTACATCATCGATAGCAAGAATCAAAATCATAATGTTTTTATGCAAATTTCAGTAAGCTCTAATAATGTTTTTGTGCAAATTTCAGTGAACTCTAATGATATTTCTATGCAAATTTCAGCAAACTCTAAGAATGCTTTTTATGCAAATCTTGGAGAACTCCAAATTCTGTCGTTGCGTAAATTATTAGACGAATCTTTGCCATAGTATGTCATTATATCTTCTGTTCTATAATTTCATTGCTTTTGTATGCTTTTTGCATAATTCTGCAAATGAAACATTGCTTGTATAAATTTGCAAGCTTCACCAGCATTATTCAAACTATTAATATGTTCTAATTAATAGTTAATGATAGTTGTAAATAGAATTGTCAAGAATGTATATCGCGATGGTCGCTTCTTGATGGCTTTCTTTCCCCTTTAGGTACTTGCAAACGTAAGCAATAGATGGATTTTCGCATCTTTTTGGATTTTTTTGTGCATATTGTATGAGGAATCAAGCGTTTATGCATGATTGCTTGCGTCTACGAAGCGATGTGAATTGAAAATAATTAACTCTATCTCAGTTATATATGGCACTAGCGTTTAAAGGGTATATTTAATCTGCTATTTGAGATAGCGTGATATTACGTATCCTTAGGATGATATATTAATATAATATGACATATGATATGATATGTGATATGATATGATGAGAGTGATAAATACGTATCGATTGATAGCTTCATCTTCAATATGATATGATATGTGATTAGTTGATGTAGTATCATTTTCAATCAACTATCCACACAACTCGAGCAAAAACATTCGACACAACGCGACCATATATATGTTATGCCCCATTTCAAGAAAACTCATAAGGTTTTTACGCAAATAACGAATGTAAATTAGCTATCACATTGAAGTAAAACTTTTTGAATTAATCTGTAGGTGACGTTAGCTTCTCCTATGTATAAGCTACAGTGTTTATTGAGCGCAAAAAACTATAAATTACTCAGTTTAATAAATATAAATACAATAAAGTAAAACATAATATAAGTACAACATAGACTTTTAGAAAGTGCATTGCAGGTTGGCTATTTTAAGTTGTGCGCGGTATTGAAAAATGCTTCAACTTCAAAATTTGCTAATTCGGCATTACTGATTTGTAATAATAAAATAAATCGCATTTTGAAAAAAAAAATGAATGATATTGCACTAAAACAATCGAGGATACGAGGTGGCGACGCAATCGATGAGAAGTCAACCAAATGCCCATATCGAGTGAAAAGAAAAGATTCCACTATAAGATACATTAAAAATTTGGCTATTGTATATTATATAAGCTATTGTACAAAAAAATAATTGCATCAAATACAAGGCATTTTATAGCAGTGATTTTAATTCGGAAGTACCATAATTATCCAACTTGGATTTCATCCATAAACCCGGACCTTCATGAACTGAAATTAATAAAAGCGCGCATGTAACATAAACCTTTTGCGGTGGTAATATAAAAAACTCATGTTTCGAAGAGATAAAAATAACGCAAAATAGTAATTAAAAATGAGGTCATAGATCTAGCTTTACATCTCTTGGTAGGCTTCCTAATAAATTCACATTAGGTTGCAAGGATGTTGGAATGAGCTTAAGTTGCCTGCGGAGGAAAACATAAGTATCCAGCTTTTAGATATATCCACAGATTAGATACGCCTTGAACTTTGGTCATATCATGACACAAATAACAATAAGGAGACGAAAAAATCTGAGATTAAAGCTGATTAAAAAATTGATTCCCTTCTCAAATACTACGTCAGATGATGATAGGCTTCTATGCTGTGAATCGTGAAACGTAGCTATACGATTGATACCGCCCCCTCATTAAATGCTGAAATAACGCACCTCCCACCCTCTTTCTTCGATATGGAGAACGCCTCTGCACAATTTTCGAATCAAATGGTTCAGCGAAGAGTACTTAATTGTAAATTGAGAACAGTGCAGCCGCTGTCATCTCAACGCTTCCTTCATATCCTAGTATATAAATGGCCTGAAGCAAGCATCAATATTTTATTATTCTAGAGATCTGTGATAAACATGCAAGCAATTCCAATCATCAATCTACGACCACTTCTTAGTGGCATTGGTCTCGACTTCAAGTATGCTCATAAATAATTGCGTGGGCATAACCAAAAACAACGAGTGTAAGTACAAGTATATATAAGTACAATGATGGCAATATCTCAAGGATTAAGACGAGTGGACGCTGTTGTATTTAAGCCTAAAGACATTTCTGAAAACATTGATAGAAAGCCGTAGAAAGTGGTTGTATCTTCAAATGTGGATTTTAAAGAACCAAATCAGACCAAATTTTTGGAAGCAAACATCGAAAATATTTGCTAATTCCTTTGGATGCCTTCAATGGTCGAATGCAGTAGACGAGAAACTTGGAAAGCAACGAAAAGCTTTGTTATACTCGTTCCCTCGCTGTTCATATTCATCACCTTTTTTGTATACTTTCACACTTTGAAATGTTGGAATAGAATTAAAATAAAGCAATTTTTCAAAATCTATGACTTCAAAGTAAATCAATAAATCCTTAGATATGCATTAAATCCTCACTAATTTCGCCAATCCTCGCTTTACTTTAGCTCTATTTCAAAGTTTCAAACTGGGAAAGTATACAAAAAAGTGATGAGTATGAACAGCGAAGAAAAGTGAAAACATCTGTAAAGCTGCTTTTCATGCGAATAGACATTCAATACGTAAGTGTGACGATATCGGCAGAAAGCAGATTCGAGACTCATACAACACGAAAATGGGAACTATGCAGAACTTTTTCTGCTCAAATAAATTTTAGCGAACTGGAACTCATACTTGTCTCAGCTATTCGTTTACTTAGGTAGAGATGAATTTGAGAGCACGACGCTGGAGGGACGGATGCAATTTTATAATAAGCGATGGAGTCAAATTATAACCTGCAATACTTCAATGACCATAAGTGACTGGGTGATATATTTCTGTTGGTATGGGCGACGGTAGGCTTTAGAACAAAACAATACGGATGCAGCGTCTCTGAACATTCTGTAATATTCTGATATCAGAAACAGAACAAGGAGATGATATAGGAGTGTACTATTACTAAACGGATCGGCAGCAGTTGACGCAAGCATCAATGCAATCCTTGATATATGTAAACAGTAAAGCACGGAGAATACAATTTGCAATCCTGGAGGGTTTTTCAGCAACAGCTTAACACTGCAACCTTCAGAGAAGCACACAGCCGATTATAACACTAAGATCACAAGCATCATATCTATTGGAAATAACTTCAATTCGTAGTTTGAGAAGACATTTATGTTGGACGTCGATATATGTCACATGGCATTTTTCATTATATGCATGATTTTACCCAGCTGATGAATACTGAAGGTCGTTCTGCAGTATACGGAAGTTTTAGGTAAGATTAGATATGGGAGATAAATTTTGAAGTTATCGGCGAAGAGCCGGGTAATAGTGAGGTGCTATCAGAGATATCACTAGTGTATATGGGCAATAAAACAAAACCCAAGTCTCTTTCTTAACGCTACACTCTCATATTTCGGTTAGAAACCTCATATTTCAATGCAGACATACAATCGCTTAAACAAGAGTTGAGATAATCGCACCGACCCAAGATAAAGCCGAATCGTGCAGAATTTAGAACGCGGCTCTGCTTAAAATGATCAATTACCGCATTTCTGAGGACTGACTCGAAAGCTAGACAAAAGAAAGCGGTCAGATTAACTCGGTGACAGTTTTCCGCTGAGGTGGCAGATGGTGTCTTCAGCAAAAGTGAGACAGACACATACTTCTAAGAAGAGTTGAGATATGAATAAAAGAGGGGATGTAGTGGAATCGTCGTTGCGGCCATGAGATCGCATTTACGGTGATACCATATTGATATGTAGCCTGATGTAAGAGAAACCTTGTCGTTGAGCATAGGAATAGCTTTGAAAACTAAGCCAACGCTAACATCAACAAAACTCAAGTGCTCAATGCAATGTTCAGGGAAATTCGGCAGCGTACCGTTGTCTTCTAGAGCACTCCCAGAAGCTGTCTATAAGCGCATCACATTTTAGCTGGATATAAGTAATCATGGAGTGATCGTCTCTTTGTTTTAAGGTGCGGAAAGTTTTAGAGTTTCTATCACATATCCACACGTCTCTCACAGTTTCTAGCAATTTCATACAATGAATTCGGCAATCTAGTGCTCAAAATAGCGATTAATGCCGCTTGGCTACCTGGCTCATGGTGGTCAAGCAATTAAAAAAGTTTTTTTTTACCTCCATGCGCTGAAGGTATGATTGAAGTCATTTCATCTGGGTGGTCTTTTTCTTCGATGCGCACAATCCAATAACATCATGCAAAAAGATAAAAAGCAGCTATAGATTTTGTCGATCTGAATAAGCCTCTAGTCTCCAACTGTGCAAAGCTTGCATCACATTAGATGCCCTCCTAGTCACAGCTCTTAAAACTTCCTTGCCTAGGAGGATGGTAGATCATAAATAGTGAAATTTCAGGAGCTTGATCTATGTGGAATATACTTTTAAAAACATAAATAAGAGAATAACGTATGATAAGGATACAAAAATACAATCAGTAGGCAATGCTGTATTCTGCCTCATTTGCAATAATGAAATCGCCTCAAATTTCATATCAGTATAGTAAGATTATAGAATATTGAATATATACACAGACGGCTTGCTGTTACAGCTCCGATTAGTTGTCTGACAACATGTGTATTCGTTACCTCAAAATCACTGTATACAGCACAAAGAAGCATGCTTCTATTTCTTTACCTCATATTCAGAGCCTGAAGGAAGAATAAATGGAGAGCAACTTTAGTAATAGTACAGTGTATTTTTTAGCGGAAAAAAATACCAAAAATTTAACACTTTTAATATAAATAATTGCTCTCAATTAAATCATGGAAAAATACACTTAGTCGAAAAAAATATTTCGCTTATGCGATTTATTTATGGAATCGCTTAATTTCAATGATTCGTTTCAAAATCTACATCAACTTTAAGACAGATGATTCTAGAATTGCATTTTGACACCTCTATATGGGTGATTTTAAAAAAACGCCGATCCTCATGTAGGAAATTGCTTCTATTCCAAAGCGCTTGAAGGGGGATGAACTTTTGTGCAAATTCAATACTCTCTATCAGATTCGAATCTCCGATAATGATGTACTGAGTTAAAATTTAAAAAAAAAACAAAACAAAACGATGTGCTTCGTTCGATAAATCGATTTCCTTTGCAAAAATATCGTTTGGTTTTCTTTTTCCAATGATACTAGACATATGTGCTCCACCTTTCTCACGCTAAAAACAAGCGCCGCTTCTATTTTCTCATACTAAAAGCAAAACTCGCTTCTCGCTAAAAGCAAGCTCGCATTCAATGTCACATTCAACCAATGCAACCAAAGTTAAGCAACGTAAAACAATATGGGAATAGTAAATCGAAATTCGTAATCAAAAATAGCAAAACTCAAAAGAATCGATGATTCCTCTAAAGATTACTTAGAAATTCTAGTCGAATAACTAACGAATCGTTTCATACAGCTGCAAATATTGATAATGAGATGCATTATAAATATTCTTGCATAAAAACATTGAAAACAAATGTGTTTTCAGAGGAAAGCAACTAATCACAATAAAATCGAATTTAATGATCATTGAAATGAGCAATGAATCACCTATTTTTGAAAAAATTAGCAAGCATAAATTTCTTTCGAAGTCGATTGCCAATACATCATTACTCTTCGTTTCTTACTAAAACATTGTAAATGTGATTCTGTAAGAAGCTGACTGAAATGAATTGTTTTATTAAACTGGATATATTCATTGTTATAATTGTAATTTTATTGATGCAAAAGTCTACTTAAGTCTGGAAGTGTGAAAATAGACAAAAAAATATATGAGCACAAACAACAAACAAGTAAACTGGATGAATCATTTAATCATATTTTTGAAATTCATTTCGACAGAACATCGCCGCTAGTATCATTATTACTCTCAAGTAAACTCCATAATCTTGAAAAAAAAACAGCAAGCAATAATGTTTCATGCAAAATTTCGACAATAAACAAAAGTAATGCAACGTTTTTTTTTTTTTGAAGTATACATCACCATGCATTGCATTAGTTCGTTGATATTCTATTGCTCAAAAGAGATACCCATCTACTACAAACAATGATTCCACTAAATAATATATTCGATTAAGTCATCTTCTCATATAAACATGATCATTGCTCGTTAACGAAAAGTCAACACATGCAAATGTTATTGGCAATCACTTGCGTCGTAATTGTGTGGGATCAACAGAAGAGTTGAGAATTGTAGTTCACATCAATGATTAGGGTCTTCTACTAGACGACAAATGCCTTTCGCTTGGATTAGAATAATGCCTTCTATTCATAATATCATATGTAACCCTCATGGGGATATTATTTTCGATATAAGCTCTCTACTTTGCGAATCAGCTTTCAACCCCCATTTAATTGCTCAATTAAGTCGATATGATCGAGAACTGTTTAGCCAAAGTAAAATATGGCCTCATCCTCTCTCGGCCTCTCCAAGCAGGTTCTGAGAAGGTTTACGACTATTTTTTCCAACAGCTTACCGCTAACAAATGGAAAAAATACTCCTTGATAAATGAGCGGAGTCTCCGACAAAGCCTTTATTGGGCAACGGAATCGACAAGACATTTTTCACGTTTTTCACAATCTCCTGTCTTCTTCTAGCGCCCACTCCCCTCTCCTCCCCCAATTGTTCAGCTGCTTGGGGCAGCTCCAGATATCCAGAAAATTCTGTGGCCTATTCTCTTTGCGTTCCCAGTGGTTTCCAGGACGACCTTGACCTCTTCTACGGTAGGTCTGCTGATACTGACTTCACAGTCTTCCCCCATTATTAAAAGCAGTGATGATAAACCCAATGGCGCTCCGCTCAGGAGCTGCCAAGGATTTGCAAGTACGATGCTTGCCTCATTGCATGCATTGCTTGCTTACTTGTTGAACATGTCAACTCGCCTATTCTTAGCACAAATGTAACTGGAAACAACCACCGCCTTGGTTCATGCTGAATCAGGCACTGACACTCAAACGCGACAAATATGATTCGCGCGTCATGCCGAATCGAGTGGCGTCCTTCGAAAATCGGGCTCAACGGCTCTAGAAATATGATTCGTTCTTAAATATCCGAAGCAGTAGTCACGAATGTCAGGTGATTAAAATATCTTTAAGAACCTCCTCCCTAACCTCATTTCTTCTATCACTTCACCCGAAAATCGTCTTCCACTGAAGAAAAACACTCACCGCAATTGCAAAAATTCTTTTCATAAGCATGTAGCCATCTGGCACTTCAATAACAGTTAACTTTTCGCCTCTCCATCCATAGCATTGCATCTGTGAGGTAAGCAGCACTAACCTGCCGGAGTGTAGCCATCTCCAACTAAGCGTAAGACTCCCTTCAGGAGAGACCTGCATATATACTGTAGCAACCAAACACATATTTTATAATGACATGAATATTATCAAAATAAAATCAATCATTCAACAACACCGAAAATGGTGAAACACTCGCTCGCCAAATATGACAACTAAAAAGAGTTGTAAAAATAACAAATGTATTCTTGAGGAGGCTAGAAGCGCGAAACGAGACTTCACTTTAAAAGAACAAAAAAAAAAGTAGAGCGAGAACGAGATCAACACTCAATATAACTTCATATCACCATCTTCCCACTATATTCTCATCTCTTACACGTTCAAAGGTTATATTGCATGACGTCTTGGAGCCATAACAACCATTTTCAATGTTATTCACGTTCCAACTTTGCTATGAATCTACCAAATCATTGCGCAACTTTCATGAGGTAACCTCCTCCAGGCAACGCTTACATCTATGTCAAACCAATTTAAGCCCACCTCCGCATCCTTCCCTGTGTAAGTGACTGTCGAAAATAATCGTTGTAAGCAACACCACTTCGCGCCCACCTAGCATACCTATTACCTATCATCGCTCCTATACACTTCTACCGAAGGTATTCCGTTGTTTCTTTAAGAGACGGGCTCACCTATAGTGCATACCTCAGAGATATGGATTGGGAAATTACGGGGAGGAAGTGTACACCCTAAATTGCAAGTGATTAATGAGGCCATTTCCGCCTATTTGCGACTCCCTTCATCTCACCCTCATATAAACAAGTGGATCCCACACTCGCTCTTATATACGACCAGTACGAATTTTCAGATACACCTTGAAACCCTAAGTGAGAAAACCATTTTGTTTCCACTCTCATGATTAGGGCGTTACAATAAGAACAGCATTTCCGCCCCAGTAATACGCTATATTCATTACATACAAACGTTTACTACAATTACACATGAAATTCAAAAAAAAAAAAACAACCAAAAGACAAATACAGCATTAGGTGAACAATGCGACAAATGTAAGAAAACAGACAAAAACGAGGCGAGACGGCACGAACGAGATTAAAGTTAGCACAAATAAATCAAACTCTATTTAGACGACAATAAAAAATTGAAGAACTATTTCTCCACTTTCTGGTATATAAACCTATCAGTGAATCCTGTTGATGAAAGAAATGCCAAGCTGGGATGGAAAACAAAAAAGTATGAGAAACAGGTGGTAGCATTAACTGAATGTATGGAAGCATATTGTGCCACACCGTTAGCCAACATATGCACCCATAGCATTTACATGAGGAGAGAGAGAAACTCAACAAGTAACACACTTGTTGAAAAATCATTTAAATACTTCCCGTCTCATTCTTCCCAAGTACGGACAAATGCAATGGTCATGGCAACGCTGTAACATTGGTCATATCACCAAAAACGATCGCGAAAATGTTCTCGAAGTTAGCAATAACAGATGAAATTTGCAGTGCGGCGATACTGCAACTATTTTTACGAGCAATCACAATCAGTGTTGCCCAAAGACCCATACCTTTAACTATACATCGTCTAGCATACTACTTCTTCAGCATTTTTGATTTCTACACGCCGCTAGCACAGGATTCTTCAAAAGACTCTAGCACAAGCTGAAAGAGGAGAACTCCCTGTAATTGGGATCGCCAACTCCCTCTTTTTTCATAAAAGCTGTGTAGGAAAACCAATTGCTTAAGAGGGTCTGAGGATGAAAGAAGCAGCACCCACTCACTACAATCATCACTCCTTCACCGTTACCTTAGCAAACACTAGAGACCAAATCCGCCTTTGAAGCAGCATTAAGGGGATGGACAGCAGAATGTCGAAGAGTTGCACTATGAATTAGAAAACACAGCGTGGCGCGGAGGTAGATTTAAATGCATAATGAAAAAAAGATAACGCGCCTCGCCAGGTGAATAGGCAAACATCAACGACACACGTGGCGTAGCCTGCCCTCAGGGTCTAACAAACGCCATCATTAACACACACCATCACCTCGCCTGTGTCAATATGTGCGCAAGAAAGGCGACCCAACCAATGGCCACATCAACACAACCAAGCCCCACTCATTCACGCATTCGATGAGATCGCACAAGAACTGTAATGCAGCCACAACGACACTTACTACAGTGCAAACATTAGGAGGCAGGCGGCCCACGATGCCCAACCCCTCTCCTCTCTTTTGCTTGTTCCCTTGCCTAGTTCATTCCTGACAACAGGATTCCTAAAGAAAGAGAAAGAATAAACAGAACAATGGAATCGATTGAAAAAACAAACCACAGAGGACAAAAAAAACAACAAAGATAAGCATCGAAAACAACTTAACAGCTTTATGTTTATAAAAAGAGACGACATATAATGCCCCGATACAAATTAAAAAAAAACGACAACTTTTGAGAGCACAGCCCATCGACGAATAACAATTAACATGTTACTAATAACGCTGACATGACCCAGCCAATCAACCAAAATTGCTGCTTATATCGAACACATTGGGGCATCCCAAACGACAACTACCTCATATGGCAGTGCGACCAAAGAAAAAATTGTTGAAATTGATGTGTGATACACCAATCTAAAACACTTTAAGCTAGCAATGCTACTTAATATGGTAGCAAAACTTACTTGTGGTAGCATACAATCAGAATTGACCAAGTTTTCGCATCACACTCAACGCAATTTATTTATTTACTTTTTAATTAATTTATTTTTTCGCAGTCTCCATCGAATGACCATTTTTGTTACAGCTCCCAATTATAAGGAAGCTATAAAAAAGGCCTCTTCATAATTAAGCTCCGCTTTTTGAGTGCCAAGGTATGTTAATAACGTATACTACGTTTTATGAAAACCTTGAAAACGATGAGGTCACCTGGCACACTGCACGCTACAGACTCATCGTTTTTCACCGCAATGTTGAAAGAACCAATACAGCAAGGTCATATCACACAAGCATAGATATCAAAATACAGCAATGAATGGCGAGGAAACAAGCAAAGAGGAACTAGGGTATTAACAATTCAACGTACGAAGGAAGAGATAACGAAATAAAGGAGATAAGGAAGAGTATGATGATCCGCTCACGCCGCGCCACTCGCTCGCCGCAACGCCTGCAAAAATCAAAAGCACTACTTGCAATCCACCTGATTTCTTACTTCATATATGCAAGCCTACCAAAAACAGTGAAATCTAATAGCTTTGAGCATCACAATGATTCATTGTTCGTTTAGCTTACCAAATGGATTTGAATATTTTTTTAAAATTGCATATAAACTCATGCCGAAGGCCGCAAATATGTACATAACTGCAACTATAAACCGAGGATTTTATTATGCTGGGAAGGATGCTCCTAGAAAGGTGACCATGAACATACCGAGATTATGACCAACCTTAGCAGTACTACGCATGAACTTCAAAAAATCCAGAGAATTACATGGCGACTTGAATAAATGTCACCAAATGTTGCTGCCTCGGTTATATCAGGATGAAATTTCCATACACAACAATACCTTCTCGATCTCTTCACAATTTTCGTTAATTATTTTTTAAAAAAAGTTCTAATATTCGCTTTCTGCGGTACCACCTCTGCTGTCCTCAATCTTTGTTACTACGGCTGAAGAGTAATAAAGATAACAGAAACAACGGTGAGAACGACGGAAGTAATTGATAGCAATATCAACCATAGCAGAAATAATCATAACTACAACAGCGATAGCAAAAATAACAGATAATAACTATGATGGTCATTAATGATTATAATAACAACAATCGTTAATGATAATAACAATAATAACAACAACGAGATAAGCAACAGTGATGATAAGATAAGAATAGTAATAAGAAAAATAATAAATATCAAACTAAAAAATAACATTCCAGAAAAAAAATGAAGATAAAAATAACAACATTACTACTACTATTACTATTATTAGCGACAACAATAACAGTACCAAAAATAATGATTAACAGTAATAAATAACGGTGATAAAGTATAATAGAAAAACATTTTTTAGCCGATGTGGAACAAAGATGATCATCAAATTTCATAGCACATTTAAGTGTCAAAAGCGAATAAAGTGAGTAATCGATGGCAATGAAATTAGACATCTTATCACATCGATAATATCCACTAAATTCTATACTGCATTCGCTCTTTTCTTTTTGCTACTTGAAAACTTCGATCAGCAAACGTTAACATAAAGGAAGTAGAAGCATTCACGAAAAACGATGGGCTGATATTTTTAAATTTGAAGTCGAACCTCACCTCTCCCCCCTTTTTTGCCCAATGTTCATAGCAAAATGCGATTCTCAGGTCGTTACTCTTTCCTTGGTTGTTGCATCGATGAAATCGAATCAACAAAACTTTCAACTGTTCAGGCTCAGTATGCGAACTCTACAGTTCCCACTCAACGACAGCTCACAAGTATCCTCCATTGTTCCGCAAGGTTCGACCTCTAGAGGTCGCCAAGTCGACTACATAACTTACTGATAGCAAAAATGTTCACTTACAGTGAAAGTTATTCGTCGTGCTCCTTTTGGGCGTTGGCCGTGTGCCGTCCTCGCTTCTTAGGCGGCTGCTTCCACTGAGTTGGTTCGGACCGTCGCTTCGAAGGCGTCGGCTTATACGCCTCCTCGCCCGATCCGGGCGAAGCAGCGTCATCGGCCTCGAGCTCCATCTCGTCCTCCTCTTCTTCCTCCTCGCTATCATCTTTCTTGCTCTTCTTTTTCGCTGAAAATTGTCCTTGCCTGTTCTAATACTTTACCAATACTGGAAAAAGGAAGGTCGAATAACAGACAACCTATTTTGGGTTGAGCAAAAAATGGAACGGAGTAGAGGACAGGTCATTTCAGTAGTTTGCATTATTCATCTCGTCGCAAGCAGTCTTCTAAACGATGAACAGTACTGGAAACATGCCCAGATAAACTGAAGTTGAAACATCTTTTTAGAGCACTTCTCGCCATTTACTTCAATCTTTGCAAAACAATAAAATGAGAAAAAAAAACTAAGAACAAGAGCAATACTATAACACGAACCTGATCTGGTCCTCCTTGCCTTAGCTCCTCGCCCTCGACCACGCCCCCTTCCCCTCCCCGGAGTAGATCCCTTCTTCTTCTTCGACGAGGCGCCATACTCGGATCCACTATCCTCAACATCATCATCATCGTCTGTGCCTGTCTTTTTCGCAGCGCCCTTTCCACGACCGCGACCGCGTCCTCTTCCGCGGCTACGTGTCACCTTTTGTTGCAACTAAAACAAGAAATATCGTTGGGAAATTTTTTGCCCGAAATGTCAACACTCATCAAATGCTCTCAACGATTCACCCAGTTCACAACATAACTGTAACAGTGTCATAAACAAGTACGCTGACTCTAACAGAAAGCTTTACACAGAATAAAATATGCAAAAAAATACATCATTCACATCTACGTCAACGTGATCATAACATATCAACTAAAAATAGAACAACCTTCGTTGCACTAAACTTCACGTTGAAAAAGACTCTAAAAGATGGCTGAGAAACGAACGCGAACAAATACTTTCAACTGGCATCATGCAAACAATTTCGAATACTGCAAAAGAATGCTCGCTAAACAAAAATACTTCGGAGTGCATGGCCAGCTGATATAATGGCCAAAAACGCCAATTTTGACGAAAAATTATGTTGTAGAGAACCGTGAAAACAGAAGACTGCTCTTTCTCATCCTACTAAAAATTTACAGTCAGCAATGTTGTACAAGCCCTCAATAAAGATAGTTCAACTGTCGAATCATAGTACACAGCAGTAGCTCTATCGGTATTCATACGTGGATTTACGTTATGGAAGTTGATGAAAGGAAAAAAACCCCAGAAAAAATTTATTTCGTTGATGTAACAGATGAAATACAGCCATTAACGTACTGACGAACAAGGATAATTTCGAAACCCATGTGGGAAATGTGTGGGGCAGAGGAAGGGAGGAGGCAGATGAAACAGGAGAAGCAGACCCTGCCGACATCCCCCCCCCCCTCAATCCGGCGATGGACAACAACATTTCTTAACAACTGCCACTCCGTCCATAAAAGAAAAAGTTCGACACCACTGAAAAGCTTTTTCAGTTTGTTGCGAGATGCTCTACTCCATGGCACTGGTTAATAAATGAAGAAATGAGGACGATGCAAATAGAAACACGCAAATCTTGCCTCATTTTCAAGGTCCTCTTGCTCGGCAACAACTGTAGCCACATCCGGATTCGCATAGTCAACTGTTGATCGAGTAGATCGACGCGGTCGACCAGCCGAGAGCGACTCTGCTTGTTGTTCTCCCTCTGCCTGAAAGAAAATTCTCAACAGCTTTAGTAGCGAAGTTTTCAAAGCCTCCCACCCATAATTTAACAGTTTACAACCTTAACGAGTTTTCAAACTCGAAAGCAGAGAACAGTTGAACAAAAAATCCGAACAATGATATCTCAAGAACGAACGTGCAAACTCAATCAAGAGGACATGTTAAGAAAGGTCGAAAAATCATAAATGACCGAGTCAGCATAAACTGGCATCTTTGGCTCTCGGATTTTGCTACAAAAAACCATTCTCATAACTGCAGTTTCATGGTTTCGGACTGGCAACTACCGTTCTCACCCCACCCCACCCCCTCTTTCTTGCTACGCTTCTCTCTTCCTTTTACGCGCCATCCTGAGACGCCCGATTCCATCCAAACTAACAGTAAACATGCAACACTGTGAAAACAACAATACACCGATTGGTGATTTTTTCGCATAAGTTAAGACACGAGGACTTTAACCGCGTAAACACTCACAATCATTATGAAAACAAAAACAGAATTGTGAGATGAAAGATAAACAGTGGCGAAAGTGGCCAAACAATGACGTCACCTCTCCTATATCACATTGTGTAACAACATGTAAATATAAAATTGTTGCTATTCCTCGCTTTATAGCTGTACCGGCCAATTTCCATTTCTATAGTCGATTCGACAGATAATATGATTGCTTTATCTCATGCAGAAATAAAATGCAAGAAAAAATACTTTTTCCCGCGTAACACTTGCATTTGAAGAATAAAAATTGCAAAGATATCCGAATCTTCGTTCGTGTGGCGCACGTTCTTACTAACTTACAGCCAAACAGCTGACGAAAGCCTAATGTAAAGAAATGCCTGCGCAAGAGTGGAAAAAGGATTTCGATCATCCACGCCAATATTTACTTATTTATATTTCTACTTATACTCTTAAATATTATATAAAACAACCAAAGAATGAATGTGACTAAGGAGGTCCACATGAAATGGGGAATCAGTAACAATAATGAAACTATCATATCATAAAAACAATCCTTCCACATTTTGATATGAAATAGTAAAGCATACCGTCTGCTGTGGCTTAACAGGTGTGCTCCTAGTTGGTCCACGTCCTCTACCTCCTCTTCCTCGGCCTCGCCCTCTGCCCGGTGTCTGCAATGGTGCCGAATCCACAGCCGCTTCACCGCCCTCCGCACCTTCCGCCTTCTCTGCAGACTCCTCTGGCTGAGGGCTCGGTGGAGCGTTTGCGTCTTCCACCATCCATTTCGGAAGTACCCGCTTCGTGGCCGTCTTTAAAAAAAAAAAATTCATTAAAATGGATGCCACCTTACAAATCATCGATAGAGGACTACAAAAGTTTTCGCTGTTAACACTTCAAAGCCATACCGTATGCATTATCTAATAAAATAAACGGCTGCCATTCTGTGCATGTAAATTTAATTCAATCACGCAACAATTCCCTCCAGAAGATTCAAATGGTGAACGGTTTCACATTCTATGCTGTATATCATGCACGAATTGAGCAATAAAGCAAACTACATTAATGCAAGTAGGGAACATTGATTGCAATGTCTTGCACTTCTAAAATAACTATATCATCGAAATTGCCACAATAAACTCTCAAAATTGTGCAAAAAAGGAGCTCACCGCTTCCTCTTTCTTTTCGGAAGTTTTTTCCTCTTCTGGGGCTTCTACCTTCTCCTCCACTTCTTCTTTCTCATCATCCTTCTTCGCCTCCACTTGCTCATCTTTCTGAGTGTCCTCTTCTGGGGCTTGCTCATCGATTTCCATTTTCTCCTCATGTACGTCGTGCTGTTCGATTTCGCTGGTAGCCATGGGTTCCTCATTAGCCTCGTTTCCTTCAACCTGTAATCGCGAATAAATGAATCAAGCACTCTTAAAGGAATTCCCGCACATGTGCAAAATGCCTGCAGCGAGGGCCTTGATAAAAGAATTTGAGTTCTCCCCTTCGATCGTCCGATTTGTCCGATTTCCGGGCACCACATGTTACAGCTTATTGCGACCCAAAAAGTTTCATAGAAATCTGCAAGCGGTCATTCTGACGGCAACGAAAGATGTAAGGGGAAATGGAGAGAAGGGAAGAAAATGGCTAATTTATTACATTCTTCATCTTAACCCTAAACACCATCGCTTTGCGATTTGCGAACTCATGCGATCCTCTATTGGATAATCCTCCATAATGCATCAGAAAAATTTAAAGATTTTGAAATTTTCGAGTTAGAACCATCGACAGTAGGAGAAAAATTATAACCCCCCCCTCTCTCCCCAACGCGCTTTCTAATAGCAATGTATAAAAGTGGGTGGCACTTTACTTTACGTCTTTTTTTTTCATCTCTACGCGCGACCGTGTTGTCCTATCTAACAAGAGATATGAGATAAAGACGGGAAAGTGGTGATGAACGAGTTGCAAAGAACTTATAAGCTATACATACACCGTTCAGAATAGAGAGGAGGGTAAGCAGCTGACTGATAGTAGGAACTGGTAGAAAAAAGGGAATACGCAGATTACATTTATCACATCCAAACTTGATTGCAAGCAGAGGTACAGTTGCCTTTCAAGGGATAGAGCTGCTGAAGCGCAGTACCAAAAGGAAACGTAAGCGGAGCCCGCACGAACACCAAAACTGCAGACGAGACAAATAACGGATAAGTACTTAACTAAACAGACTAAACAGCAATCAATTATAGGCAAAATGATAAATGCACCTTCAACCAGTGTGCGTGCATGTAATTATTTTAAAAATTACTACTTCCCAGCATAAAACTATCTGCTTTTCTAAAAAGCATTTCAAAATTGCGGGTGCTAATGCTTGCAACACGCATAATAGAAAAACTAACCTGCGGGACCGCGATCGAGGCAATGACAGTGTCCGCAGCTTCAGCTGGCTCTTCATGACCACTCTCCTCCACCGCTTTTTCTGCCGTTGCTGCAGTACCCTCTTCCTCTTTCACCTAAAACAACTGACTGAACAAAAGACCCACTGAGGTTACTCATCAGGTACTACAATACTGCAATAATATTAACGTGCATTGCTTTCATGGGCATATATTAATGTCCCAAAATGAAGCGATTAGTTGCCATAAACGCGTTTTGATAATAATAATGAGACAGAACTAAAGTAAATTCACTTTAGCCGTTCACTTTTTTTTTCATCTCTACGCGCGACCGTGTTGTCCTATCTAACAAGAGATATGAGATAAAGACGGGAAAGTGGTGATGAACGAGTTGCAAAGAACTTATAAGCTATACATACACCGTTCAGAATAGAGAGGAGGGTAAGCAGCTGACTGATAGTAGGAACTGGTAGAAAAAAGGGAATACGCAGATTACATTTATCACATCCAAACTTGATTGCAAGCAGAGGTACAGTTGCCTTTCAAGGGATAGAGCTGCTGAAGCGCAGTACCAAAAGGAAACGTAAGCGGAGCCCGCACGAACACCAAAACTGCAGACGAGACAAATAACGGATAAGTACTTAACTAAACAGACTAAACAGCAATCAATTATAGGCAAAATGATAAATGCACCTTCAACCAGTGTGCGTGCATGTAATTATTTTAAAAATTACTACTTCCCAGCATAAAACTATCTGCTTTTCTAAAAAGCATTTCAAAATTGCGGGTGCTAGTGCTTGCAACACGCATAATAGAAAAACTAACCTGCGGGACCGCGATCGAGGCAATGACAGTGTCCGCAGCTTCAGCTGGCTCTTCATGACCACTCTCCTCCACCGCTTTTTCTGCCGTTGCTGCAGTACCCTCTTCCTCTTTCACCTAAAACAACTGACTGAAAAAAAGACCCACTGAGGTTACTCATCAGGCACTACAATACTGCAATAATACTAACGTACATTGCCTTCATGGGCATATATTAATGCCTCAAAATGAAACGATTAGTTGCCATAAACGCGTTTTAGTAATAATAATCAGACAGAACTAAAGTAAATTCACTTTAGCCGTTCACTTCAATTACACATTCATTCAATTCAATAATAAATAAGCCCGCTAGTAATTTATCAACTTACGTTCTAATCAAACACAGGCCCTTGTCATTCCCCTCCCCGCCAGAGCTATTGAAAAAAGGCACAGATAAAATGACCTCCCTTCTTAGGCACAATGAATCTAGACAACATTACTGTTAGAAGTTCAATTAGCAATTCCAAATCAGTCTCTAACAACATTTCAACAGCTTTCAAGAAAATTTCGATCAATCATAGAGTGGTGATTCTAAAGTTAGTAATTTAAAATTGCAGGCCTCAAAATCCTTGCAAAAAACAAAAGTTAGCGGACATTTTCGAAACCTGCGATGAGAGGATGGCAATATGTCATTTGAAGAGATTAGATGAAATGAAAACTAAACCGAATTACGGATGATGGAATAAACGTCAGCAATAGTGAATTAAAAACAAACTCAAGATCATGACCAAAAAGGTTCACAGACAAAACGATGCGGTCTGAACGCCGCCGGCAAGAAATTTCGTAGAACACTCGCGTGCGGGGGGAGGGTGAAATTTACTGTTTCAAAATTCTCAGAAGGTTGGAAATTCATCCATAAAACATCCGAAGAATCCCTCAACGACCGCATTAAGATTTATCATGTAGGTAGTGACAGTAGAACATTCTTAATTTTGAAGGAAGGAGGTCATAACTGAAGTGTTCGTGAAGAATGCTTTGCTTATTAGATACAGCGTATTCGACATAGTTCATACAAAACTAATTGCAAGCTGCAGAACCTATTAAGGGTCATCCACACGTAATTCAAGAATGTGTCTAAGTCAGAAAGAAGGTCTCAAAAAGCAGAATGAGCGAAATATGGCAGCAACAAAGAAACAATACCTGATCGACTTCCTTCTGTCCTACAACCTCCCGCTCGTTGTCCTTTTTGACTCCACCGTTGTGCTCCTCGACTTTCTGCGCCTCCTGCTGATTTCCCTCTTCCTCCGTTTCCTTCTTTTCTCCGTCACCAGTTTCCGTCGAGATTACGCTCTTCTCCGTAACTTCTTCGACTGCCTCAAATATACGCTAGCCATAATAATAACAATCAATATCAGTTTAAACGACGAAAATACTTAAAATCAGAAAACCTCATGGATCATCCTGCGACTATGGCACTCTCACCTAAGATTAACACAAAAAAAACCACTTACCAAGTCATGGATGCCTTGAAAATGAGAAACAATGTGCAAGCATCTGCGAGATTAGAAATTAATAAAGCGATTATCAACAAGCAGATTCGAACGCATCACAAAAGTTCTAGAAAAGTCCCTTCTCTCTTTTTCCCCTCTCTTTGTCCCCCATAAAAGCTGCTCATTCTGCATGGGAAAGTTATTTCTTTTGCAGTAATCTGACGTATTTTAAAAATCCCACCACTTCTCAAATATGGCGAGGAACTGTCAGTCAGACTTACATTTGAAGATATTTCAGAGTCATAACTCAGCAAAACGCTATAAACTCTAGCCAGAAGGGCACGCTAACCAAACCTTTATAATCCTCACGTAAATTATGAATTACACTACGACGACAGTGGCAAACGTTCATATGGATTACCAATGTGATGCTTTTTAAAATGTTTGATGTGCTCAAAAACCTCAATATAGCAATGCAAATCGTATAGAACATATGCGAAATACAGGAAACCGAATGATGTTTTGTTTTTTTTTTTTGCCATCTAAATAACCAAAGAAACGCTTTGTTCGGCACAAATTACTGATAAGCTCATAATGGCATAAAACGGGAAAGACGCAAAACTGTGGTGCGACTGCATCCTTGACTATGAATAGCTCTCTTTGATGTTCGCCGACTGCAAATCAAGGCAAAAGATTTGCAAAGAGTCTGTTGTCATTTTTTTTTTGCCATCTAAATAACCAAAGAAACGCTTTGTTCGGCACAAATTACTGATAAGCTCATAATGGCATAAAACGGGAAAGACGCAAAACTGTGGTGCGACTGCATCCTTGACTATGAATAGCTCTCTTTGATGTTCGCCGACTGCAAATCAAGGCAAAAGATTTGCAAAGAGTCTGTTGTCATATTTAGCCATCCTCTTCTATTAGCTCTCAACTGAGACATTCTCTCAAGTCGTTATCAGACAGAAAAAAATGAAAAGGGACAGGAGACGGCGAAAGAAGGGAAGACTGAGATCGTGATCACTGACCTCACTTTATGGCTGTCGGCTCAAGTCGCAGATGGGTTCAGACAGAACAAAAGACAGGCTAATCGGTAAATCCCGGGCATGTTACACCACGAATGTTACACCACGACAAGCACCATTTGAAATTTCAAGATAAGGAACGTAACACAAACCAGAAAGGAGTGTTGATAATTAGATAGCTTTTGGTACTTGTTTCGGCTTAAAACCTCCTAATAAAAGCATATCTGCATCCAAGCCAAAACCAACGAAGAAAATAAAAGATCATGACGATTAAACCGCACCTCTTGTGGCTGTTCGTCTTTGCGTTCTTCCTTCTCATCCTCTGCTTTTTGCTCCTCTTCGGCGATTGTGAGACCTCCTTCAGCCTTTTCCTCACTACCATCATCACCACTGCTTTCGCCATTGGTCGTTGGTTTCATCTCTGTTTCTACTGCTGAAATATATGTTATAAATACCACAAATAAAGACCCATCTGGATCAGAAAAATAAAGTTTTTTTCAGCTGCAGATGCGAAGTAATAAGAACGACATGCCGCTTATCATAATATCATCGTACCAACCGACTTCCTTCTCTCCCACTCAACGGCATCGATGAACAGAAGCTAGCAATGCAACGAAGACATAGGCGCGAATAGTTTCTATTATTGCAGTAGGTATCTACGAGACGTTGCTTTCGAAAGCAATCCACCCCAAAAACCAAATGCGTTGCCATAAACCATAAATGTACACCAAAATATCGGTATTAGCATTTTAAAGAGTCAACTCGAAATGCTGAACACCTAGGCCTCAAAATGGATGGTCAGGGCATGAAGAATAATCGGGGCATGAACTCGTTGTGCACATACAGTGTTATATCGTGAGATTGCAGCAGCGACTAGAAGCAGTCGAAACCATAGATGAACGAGTTCAATATATTTCCAATAAACCCTCCTCGCATGCAGATCTTGGTACAACGGCGAAAGGGAAAATCGGTTGCGGGAAAGTTGCCCAGTGCATAACAAAGGTGGGAATTGGTAACAACGTATGCAAAGGATAGGAGAACAAGGATGAACGTAAACAATTACGATGATAATATAAGAGAGTAAAATTGATGAACTATTGTGGACTAGAATAAGCGAAGGTAGTTGAAAGGTCAATGGTCGCGCGGAAGGAGTTGATGCTAAAGTGAGACTGAAAGGATGGAAGCCGAACTCGACTACAACCATGACGACGATGTTGAAAGTACGAGAAAGCAGAAGAGGAAAAGTGATAGTGAGCCTACACCAACGGATAGACCAAAAGTAAATCACACCAACACACAAAAAATATTTGTGAGACATTCACTGTTTCGATGGAAATAAAACTGCTCGCAGACTGACACAAATTTGCGATTTTTCGTTGACTGGGAAAATGCTCTACCACTGAGCTATTAGAGATGCTTTCACAGGCATTACTTACAACGTTTAAACGAATTTAGGATTCTAGACTTCTAGAATTCCTCGCTACAGAACAAGTCAATCTGCTCTGCACTGCAGTGATAAAGTATACCTCGACTATTTTTAACCCTGTTCCATTATAGAATCACGATCCTCAGAAACCCACTTAGGCATTCAGAAATGAAATCTTTGATGCACTTCATCCTCAGAAACATTTAAAGTAAATTTTGCAATTCCGCAGATGAAAACAACGCAGAAGTAATGCGCAGTTATTTCGATATATCGGAAATGCACTTTGCATCCTTTATACGTGGGACTACCTTTACCCGATGGGAGCCTCTCTCCAATTGCTACGCTGTTTGCGGTTTTCTGCTTCTTAATGCACTAAAAAATATCGCCAGTCGCCAACTGCAGACAAACTCACGCCATTGCAAATAATTCCAGGCACATAAGCACCCCTGAATGCAAGATGCATGGTAAAACGCGCAATTACCTACTGCATTCCTGCTGTTTCGCCAATTTGGTGGCAACGGTACAAAGACAAACCAAGGCCCGATCCTTATATCGGCCACAATTTTTGGAAAGCAGTTAACAACCACTACCATGTTGACCCTTACACAGGCGCAAAAATGTAAAAAAAAAAAACATACGATGTTCTTGGTCATCGGTCGGCTTTACAACTCCGTTATCGTCTTCCGTTGGCGCGGATTTCTCGACAGCATCGGCATTCTTATCCAATACCTCCGGTGGATGTTCGCTGCTCTCCGCCGCCTTCTGGCTGACTTCTGGCGCCGCCGTGTTGGTCACTTCGGCTTCCGTCGAAGACATCTGTTTATAACGACGACACTGGTTTGACTTATCGTTGTCGACGTCTTCAAAACAACACTCAACGTTCTCAAAAGTGGACTACCTTAATAAACCAAGCTTCACACTAAGGGTGGCGTCAGTAAACGCAGAACGCGGCGGAAACTTGAGTCATTTACTATTTTAATAAATAAATAGAACATTAAAACCTCATACATCAAAAAAAACCATCATAACACCACATAAACAAACGCAAAGAAAAAACCCGTCATACGCCACCACAAAAACGTAAAATTTTTATAAATTCCCGCTCTCTAAATGCGAAATTGCACGCGACGCTTCGGGGATGCGTGCGGAGCGCGCGCAACTACGCCGCTGCGTATCGACTGCGATTGTAACGTAAACCGTCAAGTCATGTGATAAAATTGTCCGCGATACGAAGAGCGTCGAGTTACGCGCGTCATCCATTCCAATCGGAGATTTAAAAACGCTTGCAAGAAGTCAAGCAAAGAGCCGGAGCGGAGCAAGAATGGGGAGCTGTTGCATGGTCGATTGGTGTTTCCTGACCTCAGGCCTCACGTATGTGAGGTCCAGCTACGTAAAGGTTCGCATACAATACATTCGGAAGGTGTGAGTATAACACTTGTAAGTATGACGCATTATCGCAAAGTGAGGAATTTGAGGTGGTGGTGAGTCGTTATGCACTGAATCGCGAAACATACCCATACAACGCTTAGTTTTATGTCGGAAAGATCGAACGGTTTTCAGTGCCATCATTCATTCAGTGAATCGAATAAATAAAGGATTCGTCAGTGCAAACTAAATCACTCCAGCATCGCTGCATTTATGAGTGTTTCATAGTTTTGTGCAGAAAAACTCTTGAACCTTCTAAATAATATGATACATTTGAGGGCGCTTCCCCACAAGTTTGGGCAAAAAACCGATGGTGGCAGGTAAAAAGGATACGACGATATGCAACAGATCTTTTTGAAGATGGAGAAATACAGCAAGCAACATGAAGTTTGATTTATCGCCGTTTCGATTCATAGATGCACGCTCAAAGCTTGTGTGCTCCAATCGATGTTTGCATCGCCAGAGCGCTTTCAGTGATACCGTTTCTGCCGTAAACATTCGTCGCAAATTCAAAGAAGTTGCGGAGTCATAAGCTCAAAGAATTTCCGGAGTCAATAGGGAGCAAAAGAGGACATTAATGGAAGCCGTCTTGCTTACTGACGACATTTCTCCATTTTCTCATCCATCGGTATTGATGTCACTATAAGGTGCAATAGAAATATGATTTACTTATGCTAGTAATAATAAGAACAACAGATATGCTCAGAACACGTCAGGTTGCTTGCTACTTGTAGCTTGTTAAAGAATATGCCGTTGTCAACCTCCAAATTTGCACGAAGGAAAAGAGCACGAGAAATGGAGAGAAACAGACGAACCGACGATGCACTCCCAGATGGTGACGTCATAAACCGTCAGATTTGTGCGATGAGTTAGATATATATGTGTGTATTGAGGAATTCGCACGTTCAATCGCCAATTAAAATATGGAAATACAAAGTTCAAATATTTCTGAGTAATTTTGCAATCACCATTATTATTCGCAAGTAAAACATTACGAGAGTGAAGAACTGGGAATTTTCGATGAGCCGAAAAAATCGATAAAAAGTCTTTTAGTATTTATGAAGCTGTGATTACCGTACAAGATGGGTAGAACACCAAAGGTTCTATTATTCTGGCATCAAAATTACAGTATTCTAGCATTAGAGCAACATTTTCGGAAAATGGTACTTTCTGCTGCGATGGTCCTTCGTGCGGTTGGGGGAGGGAAGGAGGCGTATATTTAGGTAAACAGATTACGGGATGGTGAATATACGAATGGCATCTTTCATAGAGATCCTAATAAAGTACAGGTAATGAGAACACGGTAAGTGATTCTTTAGATCGCTTACTGCAATTCGTCACCTATTACTGTAAACTACATTCATCTCCGACTGTTTTCGTTGCGCTATCCGCAAAAATTAACAACATTCTACAATGATCGGATGTGATTCGAATAAGTCGGTGTACAGAAATTAATTTTTGCTCATCGAATCGCGCTACGGACAATTGCGCCATAGGTGATCGTTTTAAATTTCGTTAGAAGGCCTCTTCAGAATTGATATATTCAAAAATTACCGAAAAATTATTGGTAACTACCTCCACAAAATGAGCAAAAAAAACCATTGATAGTTATGGGCGGCAAACCTTTGCAAAGGACACTTAAAAGATTGCTATCAAGGTATAGCGTAAACAAGCTGTCGACAAATGCCCGATTATTGTTCGATCTTCAGATTTCTATTTAGAGCTGTATTTTCCAGCAAATATGTCTGCCACTATATGATGTTTCATACGAGTAGCACAACTTTATACAGGAACAAATTTAGCTCTTCACATAAGATACTCAAGATCCTTTTCCAAGTCCTTGCAGGAACATCCTACCACCTTTGCTTCCACCTCTTCTCCCTACCGAATGATGTATGGAAAGACCCACAAACCATTTAATCCATGCATAATATGAAGCCTTTCTTATCGGTAAAACTAAAATGCAAAGAAACGACTGGCAAAAACATTCTAATATTTCGATAATTTACCTTCCGACGCACTGAAAATTAAAATCTGCTGTTTAAGAGTTGGCTATCCATTACGGTCATATAAAATAAAGCATTCCACATGCATATCTCAAAATTCCACCTAAAAATTTCCCTCGTCGTATCTACAGGTTCGTTCCTTTCTTGATGTAAATGTTTGCAGTTTCCTAGCTGACGAACCGTGTTATAAGCAGAAAGAAATTTTACTACTTATAATCAAAACACATTGTTAAAACACATCACAACCGTGACGCACACACACACACTTAAAGGATTGAGCATATGTATCTAACTGTTAACACTCTCGCCGCTCGCACAAGTAGCAACTACCTTTGATATTTTGCAATACTTTTTAAATTTTGCACAGTTCGACTTTATCCTGGATCGATGCAATTGTCTCAATTCTTGTTTAAGCGATTGAATGTCTGCGTTGAAATGTTAGGGTTCGATTCAATTCATGAGAGTGTAGACGAATGAATGCCTCTGATATGCTCTGTCATGAGAAACTGCTCTTGAAAGTGGAAAAATGAAATCTTTTCTATTGTCTACTAAAGTGAGTTAAAGCATTCTTGAGTGGACGATAGTTATCTTGCTCTAAACTCAATTCCTAGTGATATCCGTTCAAGGAAGAGACATGAATCCTATTTTGTTGCCCATATACATTACTGATGTCTTTGATGACGTTCTGAGTATTACTATGTTTTTTGCTGATAACTTCAAAATTTTTCTTCTATATCTGATCTTGCTTACAACTTCCGTATTCTGTAATATGACCTTCTGTAGTATGACCTTCTGTAGTATGACCTTCATACATTCACCAGGTGGGCAAAATCACGTATTTAATGAAAAATATCTTGTGGCATATATCGACGTCCAACATGAATTTCTTCTCAATTGTTTTCACTAGAAGTGATATTCGTGATCTTAATATCATAATCAACTCTGATCTCCTCTGAAGGTTGCATTGTTCCATTGTTGCTGAAAAGCCCTCGAGGATTGCAAATTGCGTTCTCCGTACTTTATTGTTTACATTGCCTTGCCGGAATGCTTGCATCAGTTGCTGCCGATCCATTTAGTAATACTACACTCCTATGTGGTCGCCTTGTTTTGTTGCTGATATCGAAATGTTAGAGAATATCCAAAAACGTGCCATCTGTATTGTTTCTCGCAAAGCCTACTATAGCCCATACCAACCAAATTACACTATCAGGTTAAAATTCTTTAGCCTAGAATCGTTGGAATAGCGCATGCTCATGTTTGATTCAATTCTTTGTTATGAAATCACGTGTGGCTTTTCCCACGTTCGGCTGTTAGAAATATCCTTACTAAAATAGTCGAGTGGCTGTCACAAGACTTAGTTATTAGTTCCAGCCGTTCAAAAATTATCGCACCACAAACATCGTTCCGCGCATTTCCATTTCTGCCTTATCAAGCGTTAAATAGTCCGGAAGCTTAGTAATCCGGAAGTAATCCGGAAGCCGTTGAGGTAAAAGCTATTAATAAAGAGAAGAATCCGGAAACTTTTAATTTATTTAGGCATTGCGGGAGCTGTTATATCTTAGGTTTTCCGAAGGCGTTTAATGTATTAGGTGGTTCTAAAGTTTTTAGTGTATTGGGTGGCCTGGATGCCTTTAATATAATCGGTATTCACAAAAATTTTAATATATAATTCCGAANAAAAAAAAAAAAAACCATTGAAGGAAACTTCAAATTGAGTAGAAATTCTTTACAATTATTGCAAAGAGAAATCAACTCACATCACAAGGAATTTATTCCAGTTTTAAAATAGTGCAATGTGCAAAAATTTATTTGCAACATTAATTACAGCAGTAAAATAGAATCGGCGATCTTATCAGTGAAATGCCTCATCGTTTTATCGTTCATTTTTATTTCTTATATTTATTTCAATTGACATTTCGATATGACATATATAAGATGAGACAACGAAGACAACGTATTTCTAATATTAGTGAAAAGAACGCTCACTTATTAAATTTTCCCTTTTCACATCTATGGAAATCGACTACGCATTTATTTCCACCTATCTGTCTATTTGAGAAGTTTCAATTCACAAAACCTTAAAATTTCGTGGCCACAAGATTAGAACGATAGGTAGAAGCCGTCCAGTTATATAGATAGGTAGAAGACGAAAATAAAAGATACGGTAAATGTCGATGAGAAAATATTCGGCGTATTGTCATCGATATGGCACATTGCAACGCCATTCAAACATGAAGGTTTTATTCATCGAGTTAAAGTACAATACTGTTAAACTAAAGCAATAATATATGAGACAATTTTTGTGGGCACTACGATACATCATCAATCATATTTTAAAACACACCGTTATGCGCATTGACCGATAATGATGCTCGGAAGTGATTAATACAATTCAAAAATGTGCCGTTTCCGCTTTTTGTACGTTCAATTTTGCCCTTCTGCTACATTTCATTTCAGTAGTTTTTGCTATGTCGTTGTCATACGTGAAACTCTTTCACCTTTCGAATTATATAATATATTGGCCACTAAAAATAAGCAAATTTCTGCAGGAAAATTTTAATAACTGATAACGCTGCACCGTATACACTGTACCGTATGCACTTATGAAGTGAACCTCCTTGATGAGGTTCAAGTAGACCTATTGTAGCATTGAAATGCATCGATCAGGACGATAATCAAGGTCATGCCTTCTAGCGAAGATGCTATCGCAAGAATTAAAAAGCTCTTTAAGTTCGACGCTTCAAGAATTGTTTTCTAAAAATGGATCTAAGGGCAAAAGTTGGCAAATAGAAGAGTGAAAATTGCCTCAGGGTGTCACGAAAATTTGGTAATGCTCAAGTAAACACTAACAGTTTTTTGCATCTTAGCTACGTTCCTATTTTTGAGATAATTGCCGCATTTGATGGAATGAAGTACCTTTGGTAGAAACGTTTTATACATCCTTTAGTGATTAAAAAAATAAATATGCATATGCAATTATTACTTGTTTTTTACAAATATTTTATTAGGGCACATTTGCCTACAACAGCAAATTCATTCATTATCGACTCTATGGTCAATTTTATCGAGCTGTTTTTCTTTTCTTTTTTTTTTTTTTGCGAATGAAAAGTGATCTTGGCACTTTGTTTTTTGGCCTTCTTTCTGGTTTAATAAATCGAGCACCTAATTTTTTGTGAATTCTTTTCAGAATCCGAGAAATTATTCGAAAAAATTGAAAGAGTTTTCCTAATCATATTCCATATTAGAAGAAATTTTAGATGATTACCAATGAATATACCAAATTTTTCATTTTCTTTTTTATGTATATAAAACGATAAGACTTTATTGTTTGAACATTTTCTGCGCTATATCAGGTAATTTTCTTTTTATTTGTTGTCGATATTAATCAATGCTTTTGCAATTTTTCACATCGAACAATTGCAAAATATTGGCCTAGAAGTTTATTTCCTCTATATAGCTATATTGCAATTTGTGCAAAAAAAA
>QEWY01001896.1:0-57860 GCA_006503575.1 Baylisascaris schroederi | reverse complement strand
ATATATATATATATATATATATATATATATATATATATATATAAAGTGTATCACTATATCAAGTGCTCGCGGTGAAGTACTCGGGCATTAAGATTGACCGGAAAATAAGAAGAAACTATTAAAGGAAACAAAAAAGGGGAACGATAAAAATTCAGGTTCCTAATTGTGCAATAAAATCTCATCAAAATCGGAATCTTATCATTGCAAAACGCGTCTTCTTGAGAACATTCTGAGGACAATCATCTATCGTCGATTAAATCACTAATATTGATGAACTTCAGATTATTTTATTGCACTCTTTGCTTGTTCTTTTATTATAGATCCTATCATCGTTCGCCTCAAATATTAAAGTGCAATGAAATGCAACGATTATATTGCATTTTCTTTGCAATCTTTTCACTATTGCACTATTAATTTAGAGTATATTTTGTTGTGCTTCAACAATATATGATATAATATTGTAAAAAGTTTCTGAATGGATATACAAATCGAAATCAGCCGATGGATTCTTGTGATCAGAAAGAAAGCAATAATTGAAGCGTTTAGATCATATAATTTAATGCCTACTGGGCCACCAAGTGGATTACATAAAACAGTCAGCCTTGAAAACAATATTGAGAATGAGGCATAAAACTGCTTTTTTTTGAAGGGTTGGGTGGAAGATGAATGAATTTCGGTGGAAATTTTGTCGTCCTTTTCATGACCTTAATTTCAAACGTAAAACAACATTAAAAGAAAATGTAATTATTCGTGAATTTAAGCAATATTTCGCCGAGTTTTTATTTCCCTCAATTCCACTTTTATACTTATTATACTGTCGGCAAAAATATTCAAATTTCTGGAGTATAAGAGTGCAATATTATGAAACATGTGAAATTTCTTCAACAAAATACTTCAATATTTACGAATGGTATATAAGCGCTGTTATTTCTATTTTTTTATTTTTTTATTTAATGTTATTTCTAACCATTTCAATTTTTCTTTTCTGAATTCTATAAAAATTCTTACAATTCATAAATTTTCCAACGCTTCAATAGTTTTGGTTAAGAAAATTCGTTGCATATGAAATGAATTATTAGAAATTTAATCTGAACGTTTTTCTTTTATGCATAATGAGTTAATTTTTATGTGATCAGATTATTACCACATTATTTATATTGCATTGATTTTTTAAAATATCGCACTTTTTCCATTTTTTTTTGAAATTTTTGTAGTGAAAAAAAAACATGAAAACTATTATGTAAATAACTCGTACGTAAATTATTTGAATAAAAAATTTATGCGTAAATAATAGCAAATGGAATATTGAAAATTGCAATAATATTTAAATGTGGAAATCATTTCCAATAAAATCTTCTAAGAGTTTTCATCAAATTTATTGAAATGTTCGAAATATTTTATACGACAAGAAAAGAGTTTCATTTTTCAGAGGTATAGTTGTATGCGTCTTCCAGATGGTTCAATGCGGCTTCAACGGAACTTTGGCCCATTAAGTGCACTCAGTTGCGAAGGCCATGCTGTTGGTATGCACTTAGCTAGTTGTTCGTGCATTTTACCAACATAAATTTTTTTTAAAGTATAAAAAATGCAAAAATTTCAATTCGAATGCCATTTTTCATCCGTTGTATGAGAAGTTGTCACAATAAATCGTCTTGTAGAGTTTTCAAGACTGAAAAAAATAAAAAATTAAAATTATCGAATTTTTATATCTTTTATATGTTAATTCGAGTCAATTTTATTAAAAAATTTGCATATTAACGATTAATTAACGTTTTGCGATTCTCATATGAAGTATCGATCATATGAAATATGAAAACAATGAGATAAATGTTATATATAGGAGAATCTTGGGTGGTGAAGACATATTTCAACAAGACTTGTATGAGTAACGGTACACGTATCTCGAATTGCCTAACCGAATCGGGCATCCCAATTGCAATCAACTCAAAATTTGTTATTGGATCTATTATTTATTCGTGAGTTAATACTTTCATTGATTGCTTATTTGCTATGAATATTCCTTTTATCGTTTGAATTGAACATTGAACCACTCGAGATCATTGCTTGTTGAAGTGAAGAAGAGGGTTATTTCGAGGATGGGAATATTCCACTCACGATGAATTGTCGGAAATTTTTGTAAATTTACTGACATTTACAAGAGAAACTCATTTTGACATAAAAGGAGGAGAAAACGAGAAGGAGTTAGAAGGGAATTTATCTCTCATCTTCTAATAGAATAGATATTTTCGACGACGTCTATTTTCATTGGGTTTATTTTATGAAATTTTAGTCCACTATTTGATGTTTGTAAGCAAAATATGTTGGCAAATAACTCGAAACGATTAAATGAAGAAAAAGTGTATTTAAAGGTTGAATGCTTTCATTGAATTCAGGTGTGAGCAGCGTCCAAATGGAACGGTGGTTTGGTCACGACATAGTGAACCGACTATTGGCAAAACCACTTCGCAGAAAATCGTCTGTAACGTAGGTGGTGAACAGAAAAACCCTGGCGATGAGTAAGTATAGCTTCTGTTAGTCTATTAACAGTGATACTTAACAATGTGTCAAAAGCGCCGTTTCAATGGAAAAACTAAAACAATGATTTCTTGAAATATCCTAGAGCAGTGGGCGAGCATGCAATAAATCAACTATCCAAGATATCGATTTTTTCGTTTTTTTTTTTGTGTGTGTGTATGTGTTTATTGCTTCAGCTATTTCCACGATGTCCAATTATGAGGAATTTTTTTTTTAAATATTGATTACACTATTGTTTTCACATATTTTTCATTCATAATTTATGTTGTCTAATCAAGATGCCTTGCCTTTCATGCACATATGCTCAATCTTTTCCTCAACTAGTCGATGCTTTTCTTTCAATTTTACTATTTTATTCGTCATTAATTTATTGCAAAAGCAGCTTGAAATAATTCGAGAGTACTTATAAGGTAGTAAACTAGAATTCCTCAAGATTAAAGACGAACTACTCAGAAAGAAATGGAATGAAATTAGACAGCAGTAAATACTTCTTTCTGGCATTGTTGTCGTCATCCTGGTATTCCCAAAGCTCCGGTTTCGGAAGAGATTAAATTTCTTTACTTTCAATTACTTATTAAAATCTTTAGAGTATATAATTCAAGTTGAGATGTAGTCATGCTTTTAGGAGAATAAAAGGTCTTTTATGCACTCAAATAGCTGAGAGTTGATTTTTGAGATCGCTGTCACCTGCAATGATGAATACAACATTATTCCGCTTTCGTTGTTGAATAGTGATGAAGAAACGCCCAACGCCCCGCAAATAAACGCCCAACGCCCAGCCATTTATTCATGTTCTACATTAATGATTATTTCAGATGGTTGGAAGGGGGCAGATTTATTAAAAAGTGTGACGAAGCAGGTGCAATCCTAATTGAAAAATGCGTCCTCGACGATTCTTTTGAAATGGAACTCAACACACAACTTATTCGTGATGGAAAGGTTCACTTATTTCTTTGCACTAATTTTTCGATTAATTTTCCTCATCGATTAGATCGATTACTTGATTAATTTTCATGTATTTATGCAAATTTCATAGAAGATTAGTATGTACCTCGACTAGCAACCAAATAATAATGAAGGTATGAAATCTGTGAAATAATAGGCCATACATTATAGCGCTGAATAGAATAAACATAGAACGATGCCGACGCTCGTGCAACCGTTTGTCATTTGCGGAATGTTTTAATCGTTGAATGGCAGCATTATATTCGAGGCGTCCAACTTTTTGTAATCATTATATGCGTCATGAAATTCGAGAACGTAATCGCATTCAAATTGCACAAGTGGCAAAAGCCTTGAGTTTTAATAATTCATCGATGTGGATATGCAGTCATTAACCTTAGATTTTTTTTTAGTTATTCTTTTATATTATTTATTATAGTCTAATGTCCCTATAATATTAAGAAATGGTTTTTATCATGGAATATTTACGACGAATTTGAGCCTAATCTTGGCTAGAGGATATTTGCTTGTCGACTTTAAGGGCCAAATATATCGCAAATAAAATAAGCAAAGAAATCCCTCGACTAATACTTTAAAAAAAACGACTATTTTCGATTTGATTTACCAATCAGTAAACAATGATATGATTTCAGATATATACATGTAAACAACTCAACAATGGTACAGTAAAATATCATGTGGAACCAAGTCATCAAGATTGAGCTCGAAAACATTTCTATGGAATATGTCGACGATCTATTTTTACTAATATTGCAGAAAAAAATCGAATATATTTTAGATGCTTTACATTGAATTTGACGAATGTAGTAATAAATTTCTTATACTATTTATTGGAAGATAATTGGCATATGAACGACATGAAAATAAATCAGAATATAGGGACGACAATCGAGAAAATGTTCTTGCTGTGAAGAAAAAAAAGCCAACTTCCTTTGTTAACACGGTTTTTTTTTTCTTTTGCCAGATGCTAAGAGTTTAAGTTAAATGACACATTGAATTTCATTGTAATTTGTTAATGCTTCGAAGGAAATCATGAATTTCGTTAGTCTCTCGATGTTTTTAAATTCATTTTTCTTGTTTTTCACTAGAGGCATATGCGATAAGCTAGAATCCGTATCGTCACTTAAAGCTCGGATCCTCTTCTCCCCCTCAACGCTAAGCATTCTGAATTTCTTCGTATACCGTAATCCCCACGTCACGGTTATCTTTCTGTAGCGAAACTTCTGTATTGCATCGCCCACTTAACTTATGTCGTTATATATTATGTAACGCAATTAGTATCACTTGCATATTCCCTTCGAATATCATTAAAAAACATCACTCACCTATTGCCAATTTATTAATGACAACACAATCAATTTACTAATAATATACAAAGTGATCTATTGCTACACTATACTAGAGTGGAGGACAAATACCACATTACACTAGAATAGTATGTGGGAATACATATGCAAGCCTAAGTGTTTATTGAAGCGGCACGAAATATGATGTGCTGCTATCTGTCGAATCGTCCACGCAGGCATCTAAAAAACATCACTCACCTATTGCCAATTTATTAATGACAACACAATCAATTTACTAATAATATACAAAGTGATCTATTGCTACACTATACTAGAGTGGAGGACAAATACCACATTACACTAGAATAGTATGTGGGAATACATATGCAAGCCTAAGTGTTTATTGAAGCGGCACGAAATATGATGTGCTGCTATCTGTCGAATCGTCCACGCAGGCATCGAATCAGCTATAACTCAATCGCCATCGTAGTATGTTGAAAATTAAATTGAATTATATTCACCTGAAGACTGCACTCGTCTTGTATGTGACTGCGATTTGTACAATGGTGAAGTTCACATCCGGTGCGAACCTTATCTTTCTAATGCCTAATAAATTCAAGTATCATTAATCTTTCAGGCATCATGCCACAAGCCTTCAGCTTCATCCCCCACTATGAGAAAGTCACCGCTATTACATCTTTGGAGTTCCGACATCCTTAAATAACACCAGTTCCGGTGCGAACCGGAGTTTCTAACAATTCGCTCCGAACAGCCTAATTTCTAATACTCTTACGATCCATTCGTCTAGCTAGCTAATCAATGATGCATTGTAGTCGTGTCACATTTGCCTCGCGAAAGTCGATATACTACAATCTCTGGCGGAAGTGTTCACGCTGATTGCAATGCAGTACCTCTAACAACAACAACAACAACAAAAAAACATCACATAACTGCAGTTTATTTATGAAACGTAAAACAAAGTTGAAATGAGGATCGAATGGGAAAAATCCACTACGCATGCGCAGCGATGACAACAAAAAATAGGTAAATAGATGAAGACATGGGATACGAGAACAACGCAATAAAAGCACAAAGGGCCGATATAAGCGAACAAGACGAAGATTAATAAGCATACCCCCATTTTGGTCAATACCTTCCATGCATTCTTCCAACATCGAGGCTAAGGCCGATTCAGATAACCACTACCACCCACGCACCAAATGCAACAACTGAGAATTCAAAACATCGATTTGAAGCAAAGCCCAATTATTATTATCATCCTCTTCCCTTCCCACTATTTGTTATTTGCATAAACTCGTCTACAAAAAAAAAAATTCAATCCGGCGTAGGGCTGCGACTTGCATCCTCCTTTGTCCCCTCATCNCTAAAAACAACAACAACAAAAAAAACATCACATAACTGCAGTTTATTTATGAAACGTAAAACAAAGTTGAAATGAGGATCGAATGGGAAAAATCCACTACGCATGCGCAGCGATGACAACAAAAAATAGGTAAATAGATGAAGACATGGGATACGAGAACAACGCAATAAAAGCACAAAGGGCCGATATAAGCGAACAAGACGAAGATTAATAAGCATACCCCCATTTTGGTCAATACCTTCCATGCATTCTTCCAACATCGAGGCTAAGGCCGATTCAGATAACCACTACCACCCACGCACCAAATGCAACAACTGAGAATTCAAAACATCGATTTGAAGCAAAGCCCAATTATTATTATCATCCTCTTCCCTTCCCACTATTTGTTATTTGCATAAACTCGTCTACAAAAAAAAAAATTCAATCCGGCGTAGGGCTGCGACTTGCATCCTCCTTTGTCCCCTCATCGCGAGCACCATTCTCCGCCGGTTGCGTCTCTCCGTTCGGTGAGCGTTCGTTCGAAGCAGATCGCGATCGCGCAGACCCCGATCTTGAACGAGAGCGTGATTTCGAGCCCTCATCTTTCTTGGGACTGCCCGATGCAGACTTCGAACGCGACCGCGTAGAACGTGAACGTGAGCTTTGACGTGAACTTCGAGAACGTGAACGTCTACGCGATCGTGATCGACTGAAATACAACAGCACCCAATACAAGTTATACTGTTTCTTTTATCACTGTTACCTATTGGTTATTAAAATTCGTTGTTGAAATCATCACTGCTACTGTTGTAAATACTCTCCGCCACTCATACAGAAACCTCTATTTACGCATTCCTTTGTGGAAATAATAGAATATCTAGCGCTTATTATAAAATAACCTATGCTAATATTGGCTGTATGTGAGGCATCAAAAGTTATCGACCAAATGATGCACGAACATACGAATCGACTAAAAAACGATATCACTTTGTTTATCTATTAGGTGTCTTGTTATGCATTCAATCATGAAGTAATGAAACTAGAGTTTGGGAAAATGGGCCAAGCCCTCAAACAAAAACGATGAGAAAATTCACCTTCTACTGCGACTATCGCGTTTCTCAGAGTCGTCGATCAGCTTTAGTTTACGTCCATTCACCTCCTTTCCTTGTAGCTTATCCAACGCTCGCTCCAGATCTTCTCGAGATTGAAAGCAAACGACGCTAAAATCACTGCAGTCGCTGATAAATTCGTAGAAGAAACAAATGCATGAACAACCACAATTTTAAATCACCACTACGTGGTTTCATTTAGGACAGCAACACATGGGCCGAAATCAGTTCTCACCTCTAGCGTTTTACCCGTGTAACACAAAAGAAACACGACTAAACTTCGTATTAAGCCTGCTTTTCCTTCCCTTCTCTCTTCACCACTTTTTTCTACTCAACGGTAAGCTCGGTTGACAACAAGTTTGCCCATGTGCTTACGTTTTTTCTAACTTGGGTATTTACAACACGAGATAAATCCATCTCTAATAATGGCCAACAACATCGTAAATAACTCAAAAACGAAAGCTGAGGCTGTAAGAAGATAGCATATACCCCTCATTGGCGTGTTGTTTGTGTGCATCCGCGAACGTAACTTCACCTGCCGTGCGCATGATATCCTTCAGGTCCTACAATAGAAACAACTGTTGCAGCTTCGTTATAAGAAACAACCTACTCTGTGGCAGTAAATTCACATCGAAGCCTTTCACTTCGGCCGCAAATGGACAACGTTAGGATAGTTTCTTTCAATAATAGCATGAATGAGTGTTCTTCTCAGAAGCAGTGTAAAATCACGCAGCCGATTATTTTCGCAAGCATTTTTCTTCACTTAGAATTGTTTGTTGTTTGCCGTTAACACCTGCAAACATCAACTTCCCGAAGTGTCGCAATGCATTTAAAGATTTTGAAAGCTGGTGCTGGAACAAAAAAAAAAAAAAAACTGGAGTTCCATCAAAACAAGGGCATTTTAGTTTCGTGGACAACGCTATCACAGACCACATTCCAAGATCAAAGGTCACCAAGAGTACTAAAAATTTCCAGGTCCAGCGCCGTGATCTTCATGTAGGAGACAAATAGTTTCTCTGAATGGAGTTTGCGACCGCACAGACCACACTGTTTTTTTGCCATGTTCGCGAACGCTTAACGCCAGCCATTCAAATCGGGAGACTGCACGTATCCCAATGATACAAATGCGCTGCATTATTAATCGTGATAATTAACACCCAGATAAGATAAAACCGTATCGTTAGATGGAAGACCAAGGGAGGTCTCTAACGACACCAACCTCTTGATCCAAGCGAACGAGTAAAACTTCTCCATATCAATCGAAGCATAAAAACCGACCCGCAAATAGGGATTCAAAATTAGATATTGAGAATCCATTCACACATACTTCACGCCCTATATAAGGACGAATCTAGCAACGTTGCGCTTGCAAATTTGCACCGCATAGGAGAGAAAGAAAAAAGTGCAACGCGTCATGGTTGCAAGATTCTTTCGCAATCAGCGCCAAAATACAGCTCCACACAGTGTCTCCACAACATCGGCTCGTTAATGCGACGTCTGCAACCGCAGTATACAAGTGGCGCATTTCTCAATCCCGAAACAGGTTGAAATGGAGTCCCAAAAGGCAAACCAGAAAACCCATCTGAGGCAAGATCTACCGCACTTCCTTACTTCACCCAATGATCCGATCCGAAATTATGTCAAGTTTGGCGGCAAAAATAAAACTTATTTCCCAACGATGCTGAATTCCACTTCAAAATGGGCGCAATTCTTCCTGATGCAAAAAAAAATTGAAAGTGAACTAGCCAAGCTCGGTAAGAAAGTGCGGGAATGTGCCAATTTGTTGTTTTCAACATGACTTGCCAACTGACCGTCCGAATAGGTGGTGCTGGGCTCTCACGAAACGGCAGGCGCCTGACACAAGAGAACGGACGAGGACCGACCCCAACACTGAGTGGAGGGGTTTTGTGATGAGCGCGCACGCTGTAGCCTCGCACCACCGAAGCACCAGAACAACGAGCTGACGCCAGCACAACGAGGCCAGAAACGCCACCTCAACACTGAGGTCGTGTCACACGACCACCTCAGCACGCCAATTTGGGGGCTCGACGTTCAACAACCCGAAAACGATCACTCAACGAGCAACTAGGGCAAGTTTGTGCTGAAAATAAGAGTGGTCGGCGACGCAGCTCGCACGATCGCGGCGCTCCCTCTCCCTTCAGAACGGCGCTCTCGCAAAACGGCACACTTCCTCACCTGCCACGAACAACGAGACGAGAGATTTTCAACAATCAAACGATGACGCGTCTGCTGCGGTGGGCCATACCTGCAATATACTTTCGATTGGTTTTCCGCGTTTACCTTTCATTCCTACCCATCACCACCAATGGATGATGATCAGCACTACGCTCAAAGGACAGCAAGCTCACTAAACAGGCAAAAATTTTAGTATACAACAAACACGATTTGGCAATACAGCTATACTACGAACGTTGAGCCAACAATCCCCCCACTGGTGCGTTTTTGCATTTGCAATTAATATCAACTTGGGCAATATCATCCCCATCAAAAGGCCCAAAAACCCGCGGCGTAAGCTGTGATCGGCAGAGTGAGAACTTCAAAATTGTGTCACCATTAACTGTTGTTATAAGGGGATTGGTAAACATATGATTGGCATAGATGCAGTAAACTTTACGCAATACCCCTCTCCTTTTCCAATCCAAGTCACAGCACTATAACAACGAAGGCCGTATTTAATCCCGACTGCAAGATGAAAGATGATTCAACTGCCTTCAGCATGATAGACTCCACCAAAGCTCCTAACTTTCTTGCACCACCTACAATGGAAACCTCTTTTCTATAACAACTTTGTATGACTCCACATTATGTGAGCCTTTGCGTGGATCTGCAATACTATGGAGACTTGAGCCCACGGGTTGTCTCATCTAAACTTTCTAGACAACTGCAATAATAGATTTGATTCCGTTACTAGCCCGATACTGCATCATGTCTGGGGGAATAATACAGGCCACTGGCCTTGACTCTCGCCTGGGTGGGGGATATCTGTCGTACATGCCACGTCCTCTTGGTCCACGACGTGAGAACTCCAGAATGATTCGCTCTCCGCACAAATCCTTTCCGTTCAATTCGTAAACCGCATCANGAGCAGTTATTCGTTATAAATTTCGACATTCTTAACGTCAATGCATGATAATCGAATAAACGCCTCAGAAATCGTTCTAATCAATAATGCACCTTCCACTAGGCAAACTAGGAAATTCCACGCACTAAAAAGCTACGACTTATAAATAATGTATGTATGACTTATGTATGAACTTTTTGAGAATGTAAGCTTCGAAAGTACTTCCGCTTCCAAAAGCGATGATGCTGAAGAGACAAGGATTAAATCCGGCCTCGATTCCTTCCTCGAATGGATTAAAGCCAACTACCCGAAACGGATGCCAACTCAGCTCAACTCAACAACGGCATTGGCTAAACTTATAACACATCCCCCTATGGCCCTAGTTTCGAATCTAATCTTAACAAAAATCAAAGAAATAAAAAGATGTGAACTTATTGCGGATACACAGCAGCTTATCCTTCATGCTCCGCAAGATCAAATCAACAACTGTTTGCTCCAAAAAAAAAAAAAAATCCCTTTAGTAAGTTTTCGCTATATCGTAACACAGGTGCCGCTCCAGAAACGATCACAAAGGGACGCTACATCGTGGATGCTTGCATACGAACCCGTCCATACATCCAGCAAACCATCAAAACCCCTCGAATCAACTAAATTATGGAAAATGCCCCATCCTCCATAGATCGACGATCCATCCACAACCACCAACAGTAATGCACATGATTAAAAACTTCGAATAGCAACTTACGACAAAGCCAAATCCATTTTTGAGAACAATATCACGAATACGGCCATAACCACGGAAGAAGTGCTCGATATCACGTTCAGAAGCACGATACGATAGACGTCCAATATAAACTCGGGCACTCATCGTTCAATCACAACATACACCGAAGCACACCACTGCAAAAACTCTTAGATCCTCACAATACAACCACCAGCGAGCCGCAACGATGGGTGCAAAATGAATGCACGAGAACAAATGATCGTCGTTGATGGCGTTCGGTGTTGGTTCGCAGCACATGAAACACGTTCAAAATTGGATCGTTACCCCTTATCGATTGCCACATTGGGGCGTTGATGGTCATTGGGGGAGAGTAGGACTCAAAGCCACCCATATTCGAAAAGAACGGACTGTAGTGAAAACAAGCAACTAGAATACTGGGAAAAGGATGTGTACTGCAATGGCAAAAAAGGGACACCATGAGCCCCCACTCGAGGGCAAATTCGCAGGGATTATAGCTTGTGTAGTTCCCTGATGTGTTAGTAGTAATGCCTTTATCCATTTATTCAGGGATACGGAAAGGATGAAGAAATAAAGAGATAGCATAACACGGAACAGAATAAGTCACATCTAAACATACAATACAACATTCATACGTATACAGAGTTACAAGAACAGAACAACGATCACACCTACTGGGAGGTAAAGTTGCATAAGTGGTCATACAAAACGATGCGAGCATAACGCTATATACAAGATACTTGAAAAAAAGTGGGAGAGATCAAAGAGATCAAAGTTCAGAAACTCAGTACAACAAACTACGAATGAAGTGAAAGTTCAAAGAGTTAAGCCCGACTCATGAATACGGTTAAACTTTGCGCATCAACTACCCTTTGACATCGTAGAGAAAGGCAAACTCCCGACAGCCTGAGCCTGACCTATTTCTTGCTACTGTCGTCTCTAACCCAAGAAAATTTCCATGTTGAAATATGCAAAAAAGTTTATTAGTGACAAGGTGGATCCGCGATGACGTTTTTCCACATATTTGGTCGTATCTATAACGACCTCCCAATATTGGAACTAGGGGGTGTGAAATTCATTCCCCACCTTTTTGGGTTTAAAAGGTGAATTCCACCGAGGAAACCCCTGACCAGGAGATTTAACCGTCAAAGAGTTAAGCCCGACTCATGAATACGGTTAAACTTTGCGCATCAACTACCCTTTGACATCGTAGAGAAAGGCAAACTCCCGACAGCCTGAGCCTGACCTATTTCTTGCTACTGTCGTCTCTAACCCAAGAAAATTTCCATGTTGAAATATGCAAAAAAGTTTATTAGTGACAAGGTGAATCCGCGATGACGTTTTTCCACATATTTGGTCGTATCTATAACGACCTCCCAATATTGGAACTAGGGGGGTGTGAAATTCATTCCCCACCTTTTTGGGTTTAAAAGGTGAATTCCACCGAGGAAACCCCTGACCAGGAGATTTAACCGAAGGTGAGATCGTTATAGATTAGCGATAACAGTGATATTCAACGAGCGAAATTATTTCGCTGCAATAAGTAACGAATGAACTTTGTTCTTTTTGATTACATCAACAAGGACGAGTTTGTTTCTACGTTGGGGAGCGGCCATTCTTCGATTTGTTATAAGGAGAATTTACAGTATCGCAGTAGTGGCGCCAATTTGAATTTCACAACCTCATAGCGTTCGTCGTTCTCGTTCATCGAGCTATTCCCCAAGCAGCTCGCAAACCGGGCCCATATCCTCGCCAGCTCAACCCATAACCCGGCGATCTGTCAGATCCCCGCAAGTCTTACCTATATTTCCGCCCACCCACTCAGCGACATTGGCGCCTTTTTTGCTAATCGATAAAAGTCGGGTTCGGTTTCGCTCGACTCTTAGCAACTGACAAGAAATTTTTGTAAATGTAAGTGACGAACCCATAAAATCCAGATTTCTTTCAGAAGCATTCTATGACGTCATTTAAAAATTCTATTTGCAATTAAGTGAAAAAACTAGAGGGATAGAATACGAAAACATAGATGAAAACGATAGAGAATCACGCAACAGATGCAGGGAATTGCATCTTTTTTTTCTTCAGCATAGCAATTTTTTTCTTTTTCCTTTTTTTGATGGTTGGCATATTTGACACCCAACAACTCCATCGCATGCTCTTAATGGAGCGTCCATCGAACTTTTTTATGGATCTTGAAGTGATTTTCGCCATTTTTTGACCGCTTTTGGCCATTTTGGCCACGCTTTTGACCGTTTTCAATAAAGAGAAACTCAATTTGGAATGATTGGTCGTTTTTTCGCTTCCAATATGCACTTACACAACTGCTATTCTATTTCGAATCAGGAATCTTTCCTACTTTCTAGAAATTCACTAAACTATAATATTCGACAATTTAATGCGGATTTCAGTTACCACCACTCCTGTCCTTTTCGCCTTCCCTTCCCCTCCCTCTCCCTCCACATTCGCCGTCCCCCTCTCGTCCGTCCGATTAAGTAATATTCAAGTCTATTCAAAAAGTAGTGAAATCTTTATCGCGAAATTCGGGTGTTCTTTTTATTCTGGAAATCCTCTCCCTTTCCGGATATATTCCTTTCATTCCGGAGATCCTTTTCTTTTCCGTAAATCCTTCTCATGAATCCATATCATTTTCATCTCTTCATTTCGGATGTTTATGTTGCAAATTCTGCTGGAAGAAAAATAAATAAATAAATAAATAAAACGGTAAATCATCAACGCTTACACACGTTGATTCACATGCACACACCTTTTTTTCTTTCGAAAAGATTTCAGTGTGAATAATATTATCCGAGCATAAATATTCGAAGAGGAACTTTCTAGCAGTGCAAGCGGATTCCCTCCCTTCCCTCTTCTGCCTCCCCCCCCCCCCCCCCCCCCCCCCCCCCCCTATAAAAAAGTTTTTTTTTCGAATTTATTTTCGTTGAAAGAAAAATGAAAATGAGAAAATATTGAAGTGAAATTCAAAACACCAGAAATGCTAATACGATATACGCTTTTTATAACTTTACTTGCTTTAATCGGTCGACTGAGTAGATACTCATTGTAAAGAAAAAAATGACATAGTTTATGTTAACGCATTTTTTTTTCAATTTCCGTCAAAATTTTCCATTGTAATTTTTTCGGCAGTGGAATTACATTTTGGAATTTTTTGGCAGGTGTTTTTCTACTTGCATGAGAGTCATCGATGTGGGTGTTTCAGTCATATTCCAGAATCCTTCCCTTTCGTTCCCACTTCCTTCCCTTTCAATTCTATCGACCATCTCGTCTTCCATAATATTTTTACACTCACTGTAGTGCATTCTGTGCTTGGCTTATATCATCGAAACGCATATTTGCGGTAGTAGTTGAAGTACTGTTTGCTTAATGCTGATTTTGATCTCTATATGGGAAGAATTTAAAATAAAAGCTATATAATAGTCATCGCTTCGTGGGAATAGTTTGAGGTAAAGAAAAATAGTATGAGAATAGACAGAAATTGTTTACGTTGAGTGGGACTGATTCAGAATCCTATGGTCAGTTGTGATGATACGGCTGTATGCGTTCTATCGAGTGATCGCAAAGTGCTAAGTTCGAGGCGATACACAAATCGAGAAGTACAGAATCGACTTGGTGGCATATGCCCTTCTTTAGCTGCCGAACAGGTATGTTCCATCTCATAACAGATAGATAGGTAACAATTACGTTTCACGGAAATTCCATATAGAGGCATTACTGGAAGTGATCTCAATTAAGGGTCATCTTTTGGAAGATACCCATTTACAAGGGCAACGTTTACCTGGAAAAGGAAAAATGCAAACGAATTTAGAATTTAAAAAAAAAAGCTTTGCGGATTTAGATAAAAATGTAAACGAAATTCAACCTTCCATTTTTGAGCAATCCGATTCGAAAACCATGACTCTTTCTTGCCCTAACCACCCCCTCCCCCATCCTCTCGCCTCCTGTCTTTCCAGAAGAACGCCTGTGATCTCGTACGTGATGATCTAGTAATGTAGAAAAAATAGTGGAAGTTTCCCCACTCATTCGTGTTTACCTATCATTAATACAATTATGAAATATTTCAAGCAAATTTCATAGAAGAACAGATATTTCGAAGATAAACAGGAAGTTAAACTCAATAAAATCGCGAAAAACAACTAAAAGTAATCGAAAAAATTTTGCAATCTTCATAATCAGTGAATAAGTTCGGCATATATTTTTCCATTGTGTGCTATTTAACGATGAATTTTACAGCATCGCAGTTATATCGATCGTTTCGTAAACGAATGTTTAAAAGAGAGTAATAGACGATTGAGTGATCTAGATGCAGTTGCGGTCAGTACAAGACCAGGTCTTGTAATCGCTCTCAAAGTTGGTATCAATAAGGCATTATCTCTTGCGAGGTTAGTTCATGTCTGTGTAATTTACATCGGAGCTTTTATGAGTTTTATAAAAATACATCTGGGAGGTTTAAGAAGTGAAAATTGAAAAATGTGAATTATTGGGTAATCGGTGATGCTATGCTGAAGTGTGTGGTCTTTCGGCTTCATCACTCTGTAGGATGTTGTCAAGTAATCTAGGCCAGCATATTATTTTATTTTTCCCAGATTGGAAAGAGTATTGATGAACTCATTGTTATCATTTGCACAGAGAGTAAGTTTTCCGCATATCCTATTAGAGAGCATTTGCTATTTGTAAGCAGTGAAGATCGGAAATTAAGGCAGTTTCGATTTTTAAGTTCGGTGTTATTAATGATTGGTTCCGTTATTTCGACACCAAGGTCCTTTTTAACCTCGGTGCACCTTGGTTTTACAGTTATGGATTCTTCAAAGGTGGTTTGTTTCAAAGAGTATTTATGACCGGTTTCCTAAATTTTGAGGGAATCACTCCTCGTTGATGCGTATCTGCCTATCGGAATGGATTTAAGAAGATACAATGTTGCAGGGAAGGGCACATTCAATTCGTGAATATACATCACATGCAAGCACATGCCACTATCGCATCTTTGCTATACCCGCAGCTTCACTATCCATATGTATGCGTACTCATCTCCGGGGGACATGCGTTGATTACAGTGGTTTATGGACCTGCAAATTTCGATGTACTTGCATCGAGCTTATCCGGAAGTCCAGGCGAATGTTTAGATAAATTGGCTCGTGCATTACCGCCAAGTGCATTTCAGTTTGGTTATTCACATCCTGGAGCAGCACTCGAACAACTCGCCGCCAGGTTCATTTCCCTTACCGTCGATTCTTCATTCCTCTCATGATTTGATTAGCTCTATTTTATCGCCTAAAAACGAATACAGGATTATTCCAGAATGGAACTCCTAGATGCATGATTTTACAAAAACTAAGCTCTACCTGCTGATTGCTTCAAGTTATAATAATTTAGGGTTCGATTGTAGAATAATGTATTTCTCAAAAACGCCGCTTGCTTAGTTTGGCAGAAACTATTGTGGATAGGAAATTTCAAGGCGTACTCATAGGAGATCTTAATTTGAAATATATTAGATGGTTAATGCAGGAAGAAATCCTATATGATCAATTGTTTATTTGTTAGATTGTAATAGGATATGACAACAGTAATCCTATTGCTTTATATACTGATTCTCGTTGAGAAGGATCATAGAAACTGTGGACGATTTTTCATATTTTCCTGAAGATAGCTCGTCTTCAGTAAACGAATTTCTACTATGTTAGGGATGGATGAAGAATGTTCATCTGTTATGCATTGCTATGAGGGACAATGTTGAGCAGAACGTTGAATAGACCAGATACCCAAATGTGACAGAAACCTCCTGACAGTGTTCTTGGCAGTGGAATCATCTTGTCGACTTTTTTATTGCCTTGACACTCGAGAAAGTCGAACTGCGATGGCTAGAAGAATATAGTTTCAGATGTTCACCTAACGGACACTTACGATATAAGATCGTTATGCCGGGCACAAATGGGCCTAATTTCGATTTCACTGCTATAAAGAACTCCTACATGACTTTGCTGAGGAAAATCTCACCGGATGCCCTACACGTTGAAGACTTCTGTGCGAGTGCACAAGTACTGATTTTCACTTTGAATTATCAATTTTTATCGAGCGAATTAATTGGTGTGGGCATTTTTCAACTTGAACCACCTCCGTTTTTCTTTGTTTTTTCTTTATTTTTATTTCTGCACGATCCCTTAAAACTTCGAATTTTACCCATCTCCTTCTTTCTTTCCTCTTCTATTTAGTTAGGGTAAATGTTATCAATGTGTAAATCGATTGATTAATGATGCATTTAATGTGGGGCAATGCTGACGGGAAGCAAGAGATGAAGTTGGGCAAGCTGATGCAACCGAATAAGGTTTGCTCGAATAGTGTAAATGAGCGGAATTATGTGGAAATTATATTTTCAGGAGGGGGGCGGGGGGTACGTGGAAATTATATTTTTGGGAAGGGGGGGGGGTATGTGGAAATTTATTTTCGGGAAGGGGGTGGGGGGGGGGGATCAGATCTAATGCAGGAAGAGTCAGTTGACTAAAATTTTTTACAGAACACCTTTTTAAGTATTCAATATTGTTGAGAGTGGTTATTTACGGAGTATAACGTATATTGCAGCATTCGGTCGCTGCGCATCTCGCAAACAAATTGCATCATTGCCTCGAGTATATACAACACTCAGATATGGTTAGTTGATGCAGGTTTATTGTGGTTACACTCTCAAACAATGTGATGAGATGAGTGTAAGAGGGAAATACTGTTCAGGAAGACGCATTTTAGGAACATCGATTTTTATTCAGGAGGGGCGGGGGGGGGGGGCATACTGTTTTGATTTTTATTCAAGGGGGAGGGGACATACTGTTGACGTATTCAGTTAAAATTTTTGTCGTAACAGATATCACTGGTTCCGTTGTCGGTACTCGTCTCTTCCTGTTCTTTAGAAAGAGGATGGATCTAGTGCTTATGAGGAAGCAAAGATTTTTTTTTTACATTGCCCATTTTTGCAGGTACCCTCTGAACGGCGGTACATCGTAGTATCGGGTGGTGTTGCGTCTAATGCCTATATATTGGGTGCACTTCAGAAAGTTGGTGATGCATATGGTTATGCAGTGTTGGCGCCACCTCCTCGACTATGTTGTGACAATGCCGAAATGGTAGCTTGGAATGGCATAGAGCTGATTCGCACAGGGTGAGCAATCCCATTCAGTACGGAAGTTGTACCTCTCACGGGCACTAATCTTTGATTTATTCTTTTTAGTTATGCGTTTGTTACTTTCTAAGGCTCTTGCTAGAGGTTTATTTGGATTTGTGGGACATGTGGTTCGTTGACTCGGGGAAATTGCCGAAGCTTTACTTAAACGTCTGGCAGGACAGTTCTAAAGGGCAGTTGTCTTGTCACATGAAAGATCCGAAGTGAATCTACTATCGCGAGGGAACATTTTACTTCGGCCACCTGAATCTTTTCCTTAGATACGTTATTAGCTGCTGATATACTGTTATCTGTTGATGTTTTTGTAATGGCTAAGAATATATCACCATGAGAGTGTTTACTTGCAAATTTGAGCAGTATATCGTTAATGATAATGCTATCAAGTACATGGACACCACCCAGTTGTTCAAGCAATTTCCTATGCCAATCTCAGTGGCAATATTTCAGCAGACAGTTTCATCAGTGGTCGATATTTGAGGCAGTCGTTTTTGATATTTGCTTTGGGATATTTTCAGCAAAGTTGATGAAAAAAGAGGGATTTTCACTGCCATTGATATACATAAATGACTTTTGAGATGAATTTCATCATTGTGAGACCGAATCGATTACCTCATTCATGAATATTCAGGATGGAGGGCGGAAATTTTTGGTTTGTTTTTATAAATATTTGGTGAGTATACTTAAAAATACTAATTGGAATATATGGCTCTTTGATCGGTAATGATGCCCCAACGTTGTTATTAAATAACTGGGCTAATTTCAGCAACCCAGCGGTAATACAAGCAAGTGATTTGCCTTGGTCGATAAGTGCTGAACGACGTTCACCGATAGGCAGAGATATCAGCGCCGAGTTGCCGACTAAACCAAAAGTACGCATTTCGATGAAATCGATCGCCGAATCGAAGCTCGTCTTCTATCATAAGCCACATGCGTGACTTTGTTTATTGAAGATTGGGGTTTGTCATCATTGATTTTGCATCAGCCGACCCATCTTTAGGGCAGTACGTGGGGGGAGGGAGAGGGAGAGGGAGACGAGTCTACTTAGAACGAAAGAGAAAGGCTCCACAATAAAGGAGCGGAAGATTCTTGTTTGGCCTCAGATTAACTCTACAAATTCATTTTTGCACACCAAAATTTTTTGCGACATAGGCAGTCGAGAAAATTTTTCGAGTGATTTGGGTAAAATCCCCATTAAACTGGGAGGGCAGGGCAGTCTTGGACCATCAATCCTCAAGAAGTGCCCCTAGGAGATTTGGCCACATGATGAGTGGTAGCCTTGAGGGGCTAGCAGTCAATAATTAGCAATATTGCTGCCTCTCATACTAAACAAACGTTTGTTGCTCTAGAAAGGAACGGAGGGGATGAGTCACTTTCCTTTGGCCCTCGGAAATACGCAGTAAAAAGCTAAGCATGCAATATGAATGAAGCAAGTTTTCTGAGCTGTTTAACGTTTCGATTTGTTTGCCTCTGCTGCCTTTGCTTTACGTTTTATTTAATTGTTTTTATTTTATTTTTTTTATTTTTTTTGATGTTTTTGAAATGGCCATCGCTGTATATTATTGCTTATGAGTCGGATGCTTATACGCACTTCCTAGCAACCTCATTCCACCGACGTCAATGATGCGTTGTTGCTATTGTTGTCGGGACGAATGAATAAGTCAAAGGCTTTAAATGAGAGGCTTAAGGCAACCTCAAGAATGCATAAAATCCGTTCATAGCTGAAAATAAGTGTATGAAATGTGGTCGTATGCTAAAGTTTATCGAAGAGGGACCATTTTACTTGGCTTTGTTTGAATATTCGGTTTTATCTCATCTTTCTTCCGGGCTATGGCCGCTTTTCACTGATATTAGGGTTGCAGTTGGCATATTGCGTCTGTCGATGCCTTGTTGCATTTTATCGATCGGACTTATCACCGCTATCGATTCTTTCATGGATTGGCAACTCAACAGATTTCAAAATAGAATTTACTATTCGAGCGTACAATTCAATTGTATGACAATAATCGCATTCGCTATCGCATTAAAGCGATTAGCGAATTGAAGGGAAGTTTGCTGGGCGCCTAGTAGTTCCGCTAATTTGTTATAAAACTCGTTTGTTCTATCCTAGATTACTATTTCATATACTTTCGAGGAGAAACATATCCGTCATCCCCACGTTGGTTTAATTCTCTCAACGAAATTATTTCGATGTATTCTAAATTAAAAATCCTATAAAAGTGTCGACGTTTGCGCTGCTATGGCGATTGCTCGATAATACTATATGCATTCGTTTACCCAAGTCATGGATTATGGTATAGGTGTAGAGTTGGGAAATTCCTAAAATTTCGGCGGTACACATAACTCCATCTTATTCATAAGCTGATCAAGGCATGTATGATCACTGTTTCTCTCCCTCCTTCCAGCTCTTCCCAGAAAAGTATTCTTCGTCCTCAAATGGGGGTGCCTTATAAGCTTCACAATACCTTTTCAGTGGAGAACAAAACGGCTTCTAATATCCAAACCAGAAAACACAACCGGCGACCAATAAATTCTCATCACCCAATTTAATCTCATTCCCCCATTCTTATTATTTATTAAGCGCCCAGTTGATTTAATGCGAGATCTCCATATATATAAATTTGATGAGAAATTTTTCAACAGAATCAGAAAAATAAAAAAAAAAGATTGTAAAAGAATAAAATTTCAGCAAAAAACGATAAACAAAACATTACAACGAAATGCAGCGAATAAATGTGAAGCCACATAATTAAGTAACGTAGATAATGCATGAAATAATAAGCAAAGAGATTATAAGGGAAAGGGATGCGAGAGCAAAATTTTACCTGCTAAAATTACACGAATCCTAGTGGAAAAATCCATTCGCTAAAGCATTGCACTTACGATTATTTTTATGTCGATGATATAAGACCAAAGATCAACGATAGTTTAGTAACTTAGGAAAAAAGAATTGCAGATATAACCTGTTTATAAATTTTAATTAGCCAATGCTAAGCATCAAAATTAAAATGCAGAAGAATAAATAGAAATAATGTGAGGAGTGGAAATGATAGAAGATCGAGTGGAACAGTTCTTTTAACGATGACGTAAGGATAGATGCAGAAAATTTCGCATAAAATAAGTAAAGAGTAGAATAAAAAAAATTTTTTTTTGCTATTGGCATACCTTAATTCAACAATTATGGCTAGAGGCATCAAAATGAAAGAAATATTCATCGGGAAGTTAATGCCGGATTAATTTTAATTTCCATACTATAAGCTGCGTTTAGTTAGCCGTGATTCGATTATCAATTAAATAAACAAATGAAAACACCTTAAAGCCGCAAATTTACCTTTGGTATATGGTAAAGCTCATCGCGAATTACAATTTTCATATAAAATTGATGATATAATCGGCAAAAAAAAGAAAAAAAAAGAAATGCGCATATTTAGAAATAAAATGCAGCAAAAGAGAATGGCAAAAAATGCACAATATTTTTCTTATCAACAATAAAGCGACTGACTGGGCGCTCATCACAAACCATCGAACGGCTCGTGACGCATTCGTCTTCAACATCCCGATCGAAGATACGTCGTTCTTCTCGTTTGCAATAATCCCCCTCTTGAACCAAACTATGAGTTGACCACATCGGCTATCATCGAAGATGAAGCAGACGGACAAAGAACTGCAATCGGCTATCTCTTTGCAGCAAATTATACGAATAAGATTAAGTGGCTATCCATTGCAGGATGCTAAGCTACATCAGTGAAGGATCCTCGTCGTGTGGGTGGCATGGATGTGAGGTGCAGCCATACGGGTGATGCACTTCGATTAAATACATATTCTCACACCCGTAAACAATTAAAACAGGAAAAATGCTTCAAATCTCTACGAAACATTAACCAGGCAGTCGAAGTACAAACAGTACTCGTCGATGAGCAGTTTTACTGAATATTTTGCGACAACTTTATAGACAGACATCAAAAGAACATTTGCTGTTTGTTCAACCAGCTGTCACTTAGATCAACTTAAGTGTTGATTCGTTAGGAAAAAAATACAACAGGCAGATAAAAGGACGATCAATAACAACCTGTAAGGATATAATCGGTGAGCATACTCGGTACCGACGGATTGTCGTCATCAATCGCCTTTAAAACTGCAAAAAAATAAAAAAAATAAAAATCATTCGGCGAACGGCCAAAACTTAGTCGAGTGAAACATCTTTCTTTAACCCTTCCATAACCATCAAACAAATGCGTGAATAAACTCCCTTTTTTTTGCTAACGAAAGCCAATAAACAGATCGAAAATCGTCATATTCGAATGTATATAAATATCGTTCATTAATATTCGCAAAGATTAGGCAATACAGGCTGTGTTTTCCAATTTATATGAAACAACCATTACGTATGTCTACTTAGTGTGGGCGCTATTTTCCAAAAGAACTGCCTCTATCAGTGCAAAAACGCCCTAAGCTATCATCCTAATGAGTTATGTGTCTTATTTCTCTCTCGTTTTAGATTCTTATTATGGGCTGCAATTTCCCAAATTATCAAGTTTCGTGAGGTAAATCTTTCACAGTATTGTATGATTTCAAGCAAAATCCAAATGAAACTAACTTTTAATAAGCGCTTGTAAAGTGTTGTTATCCATACTCTGACGGGTTTCATCGTACGGTATCGATGCGGTCATATACTGAAAACAATACACTTTGAAATAGTCGTATATCCGAATCTTTCGAATATTTTATGATTTTTTTTTTTTTTTTGTAAACACTCGAAGGCAATAGTCGACAATCTTAAGAATTAAAGCCAAGCCGACTTAAAATAAACTTAATTGAAGACTCAATCGAATTTAAAATACTCAATCAGGCAGAAACTAATTCTCATAGCAGACCTTCCTTATTTCTTCATTCCCCACATATTCTATACCCATCCATATGGTGTATTACAAGCTCTAGTCGACTCGGATATATCGTTCGAAGAAATAATGAAAACCTGTGGCAATTGTGATGGATCAATTTTGAGTGCCTTCCGTTTACGCTCGTTGGCAAATTGTCTTCGGCGATTTTGTATGGACAACAAGAGTGAGATGAATGTATTCTTCATTTCTTTCTCATATTCCAACTCGTCCCTATGCGCTAATTGCTCCACCAAACTTTCGTTATACACCTGCAATTAGTATTATACTCCTACTTGTGAAGAGATAATTTAGAAATTGCTCAACGAATATACAGCGCAATTCATAAACAATAGTGATTACTAATAAATATCTGATCTGCATTTAGAATTCCCGTTAAGAAAGAAATTAAACTAAAATTTTCAGGACAAATGAGACAGGCTTGACCTTCGTAGTAGTCGCCTTACTATTCTCTAATTCACCCACAACGCTACAATATATGAAGGATTAGGAAGGATTTTGGATACACGATGTTTCGGCGCTTAGCACGTATCAGCACCGGAATAATTCGGTTCCGGAGACAGTTCAGCGCCAATGCGGAGCAAAAACTTAATAAAGAAACTAGGACACATGGCGCAATGAATTCATAAGTGCTTTTCAACGCAATAGGCAAAGTTATGCAAAGCTGGATGTATACGCTGGAGGTTTTTATCGCTGTTCAACGAATGTTTTATCGACCGGACGAATGGGTTTAAGAATGAAACGAGTACATATTAATTAATTCTATCGAAATAGTTGGTACAATTTATGCCTTATATTACTCTCGCATAATACCACTATAAAAACTGTGGAATATTTAGACTATAAAGACCAATAATGAAATCTAAGAAAACACCCCGCGAAAGAGTGATATCCGACGACAACATCACAGACGGGTCACAGACAACGCATAAACCACGGATTCTTGTAGGAAACTATCCAACAAGTACCTGTATTAATTGCTCCATCTCGGCGTTCAACGTCACCAATTTACTGTAGGAAAGCGATTGTAGATCTGTAATGAGATAGGGTAACTGAGTAAGGAAGAGTAATGAGAAGGAAATGACGATAAGAGTGGTCGATGATTGACATTAGTAGTAAAATAGCCAAAAAAAACGAAAGCTATTCATACGAAAACGAACACCACAAATTTGTGGGAGGATAATCTGCTTGATCACATCTTCACATGCAAATCTTGCAAAAAGAATGGAAATAAAAATATGAGTAAGCGAAATGCATCTCAGATAGCTTAATTAATAAAGAATATAAAAAGAAAGCCAATATACGCAAGAGTGGCATAATATAAGCCTATTTCCTGTTATTTTTCTCAGTTAATTCATGTCTTTGAATAATACAATCCCATCTCGAATCCTTAGTTATTCTCTGTCCCCTCCGCTCTCCCACTGAGGCATTCCTTAATACCCAGGTATTCAATCCTCTCGTCCCAAAGGTTTATTAAGAACAAACCAATCTCAATATCCATCAGGTCCAATAAAAGCAAGCAATAAGCATATTTTTCATAACTGGGATTAATCGTGCTCCAATATCCACACAAAGGTGGATATTAAATTTGGCTATTAGGGTATTTCTTCCTTAATTGCCTTCTATTATACACTCAAGGGTGGCACTCTCCAAATATCACTGAGCATAAGCAAATGCGATATGACAAGCACTATTGCAATCAACAAAGAGTTCATAATATAGGAGGAGCACATGCGATGGCGAGACTCGACTCAAACTATGGTGCAGCTAGCCAGACAGTGCGTAGCTAAGCCACCTCACCAAACCACCGTTCAACTCACCTTCCAGCCCTGAGCACACTTAATAATAATATTAATTATGACCATTGCACAACATTTCCACATTAAAGCCTATAAATAAAATCCCACCCAAATATCATAAAACCCCAAAAAATATACTATCTCCTTCCCAAAGCCTACAGTCAAGATGATTGAGTGGCAATGCGGTTGCTAAAGGGTAAACGTTCCTCTTTTTGCAAACACTTCTTTCAAAGCCAGATGCTGGACATGATGCAAGTGACTATGCAGTACTAGTACTGCACGTGATTTGTGTATCATAATACAGTATCCTAGAGGTATACTGTAAAACCTCTACCATAATACGGTAAAAACTCGCTTTAAAAAGTGATCCCACAGAAGTATCTTAGAAGCGTCTTTTCTTCACGGCTTCATATGCCGAAAAAATTTCTCATCACTTTTGCACTGTGACAATATTCTCCCGCAATACAAGGCTTTCATCTGGAAAATTCACCTTATGTTTTATGCTACTGTCTTGTCCTTTACCTTCCCATTTACCTTACCTCCATCCGACTTCTACTCTCTGTGATCCCTATATCGGAAAGTTCTTATAGGCATACGACTAGTAGTGTTGAAAATTGAGAATCGAGGTACATACGCTCTTCGAAGGACTTCCAGAAAATTTCAGATTTCTGGAATTATACTTTAAGATCTTAATCGATTAAACATAAGCCAATATTATATCATCTATTCACAATAATTCAACAATTCACCCTCTTATTTAACAAATCATAAAGAATATTCAATATACCTATTTACCTCATTCATCTAAAAAATTTCATCGAAACCCTAAATAAAAAGGTTATCGCCTATCAATGCATATTAGAACTTCCTCATTTTTAATTGCTCAACAAATAAACCTTTAAAAATCTTAATAATGAGACAAAAACTGTCCTCCCCTCAAAAAAAAAGAAGTAAACATCTGGATACTAATAACAGAAAAGATAATGAATATGCCTACTTTCAGGATTAGCTGTGATGGCAACTGCCTGCCTAAATTTAGCATCCGCTTCCAACTGCCCGGATGGAAGTGGAGAGCGCATCGACGAATACATACTATCCACTGACTCCATCGTTCGATCGGTCATAACAGAGCCCGAAAAATCGCACGACTGCAATATATCTATATTCATTTCTATAATATGAATTACTGTTACTGTCTATGAACCTTACTTGTTATTTACTAATTAAGAATGTAGTAGATTTACATTGTTCATCACTACTGAGTATGCTTTCTATCTCCGCCATATATTATCGCTCTTCCAATTCCCCTATTGCAGCACTATATATTACCATATACTCTTCTCTATCACACTTATAAATATGAAGCATCCTATACGGTGTGTAACAATTCATCTATACCTCCCTCGTAGATATACCTCCTTCACAGCTAAACCTGCTATCGATACCCATAAACGATTGCTCGTCATAAAATCTTCCGATAAGTGGAAGGCAAAAAAAAGTAAAACAACCATATACTTGATTTCTCCGTGGTACTCCACAATTATATCCTGGAAAGTGTTTCTTTCTTCTCCCCATTCTTTTCATTTTCTTCTTACGCTCTCCCCCCTCTTCTCTTTCAAAAACAATCCTGAAAATCCTTCCATGAGAAAATCCTTCCTGAAAATTTCTATCATTTCTGAAAATATCCTTTCATCCATAAGAAAAACAGTCAAAGGAGGGGGGGGGGGGCATTAAAAACGTTGGATGGAGACTGCAGAAAGGTTATCATCATAAATAAAGCAAAATGATGTGTGTGGCACAACGATGGAATGCGTTTGATCAATAAAAGCAGCTGACAAAAGAACAGCATTGTGTGTAGTGTGCTCAATCATGCACATTGAAATAGGCTTAATGGAGTCTTTAAGCTATATCGACATAACCTTTATCACAAACCATCTCCGATGATAGAGGAAAATAAAAATACCAAAATAATAAAAATTCAAAATATGTAGACAATATGCACGACGATGAAGCTTTTATAGAATTAGATAACCTAGGAGGAAAAAGAAGAGAAAAAAAAGGAGAAAAAACCGAAAAAAAGAACAGAAAATCATGCAAAATGACGGAAAATTCTATTTAAATCATTAAAAATGCTAGAATGCACTATACTTAGAAATAAGGCAAAATAAAGTAGATATAATACAAGCAAAATATTCATTCTTTTTTTCACTACACATTTTTGCATCAAAATAGAGATCCATCCACCGGAAATGATTGATACTAAGTGAAAAAAGCTTTACTGCGAGCATAAGTACAATAGAAATGAAGGATCACAATAAACGTGCACCTTTGAGTAACGAAATAAAAGAAATGCAAAAGATATATTAGAAATAAGCGAAAGTAACATATATATTAATTTCTAAACATGCTCTCTAAACGTTCGATTTGTTGAATATTTGCATCATTTCCAAAGGAAAAAAAATATCTAATTCATTAAGCACTCAGTATAAGTGGAGTTGCATCTGCATTTGATGGTACCGATAAAAAGATAGACGAATCGCGCTTATAATATTTTAAGGGTCGGGAATTATCTAATTGAGGGACGATTAAGACAACCAATAAATATAAGTAGATGAAAAACGTTTAACCAAAATACCTATCAAAGAAGAAATTAGATGGTTCAAAAATTGCCCCGCATTAAATCTTTCAAATTCAAAAAAAAACGTATTCTTATCCGATCATTACCAGTAAGCGAAAAAAGAAAAGAGAGAAGAAAAGAATGAGCCCCCCTACCTGTAACATTTGATCGATCTCTTCAATAACTTGATCGGCAGTTTGTGGAGGCGAATCGGATAATGGGCCATGTTGACAAATAAGTTGATGCATGTCGAGTGCTCCCCTAAGCTCCTCGTCCTCCGATACGTCCACACCAGGATCACTTCCACTACCCTCCTGTGCATTTATTTAGATTGTAATTCACCTCTAATCTATTAATTACATGCAAATATTGCTTTATGCATGTATATCGATGTCTATCTGCGATGTGTTAATTTCAAGTCTCGATTCACTACAGCAATTTGTTAAGAAAACGGCATAATCCGACCGACCGCACCGATAAATGCATTAAACGCATCAGCTCATTTTACCTTTCAATATCCGAGTCATTATTAATTTAATATCTTTACAAATCACCCTTCCCATTTTAGTAGGCAAAGTCCCATCGTTACAACCCTATCACAGCATCACCCGTTACCAATTTCAACAAAGTCAACTCTTTTTCATTTAATTCATCTAAAATTTTTGAATGTGCTAATCAAAAGACGATCGTATCGACGAATTTGAACCCCATAATTCAGGAATGGATAGGAGTTGGCAGCAAAAGGGTGCACAACAACATGCTACAACTCTTTATTACTAGAAGATGCAATTGTTTTCACACTCTTCAAATATCAACCATTACAACGTTCCGCCAATATTATTTCTATGGTGCAGTTATCTAGCTGAGAGAAAAATTTCATAACGTCAAAGAAAAAAAATCGACTAATAAGCGTCGTTTAGATGAAAACTTTCTGCACAAAGCAACAATTTTGAGGTGATAGTTTTTATGCATTATGAGATCCTTCATGCGCGCTAAATCGCCTCACAAACCATCATAACGCAATGCACTTAACATCCTTCTACAATCAATCAAAATGGCCCATAATGTTACGCCATGAGACAGCTGGCTGGCTAACGATAGAGCCTCAGGGTAAAGGGTGAACAAGAAATGTGCAGGAGTTCCAAGAACCTTGCTTGTTCTTCCCTCGAGCATAATTTTCCCACCTATATTTTCTTATATGTCGGCTATCCCACAATACCGCTGCCCATCGATCCAATACCATCATTCCGGCTGCCTAACGATTTGCAAAGAAAGCAAATCCAATTGACACACAGCTGTCAATTATGAGTCGGGCGAATATAAATCGAAAGAAAAAGAAAACGAAAAGCCAAAAGCTCGTTTCATAAGTATTGATGAAATATTTGAAATTAAAAAAAGAGGGGCTACATGTATACAGGGAATTGCAACAACAAGGGATGGGTATAAGTTTCTTAAATGAGAATTCAAAATTTCTACCTTCGAATATATGTCCCTCTAAAAAATCTGGTGACCTTACTTAATAAGAGGGATTAAAACCCTTTTTATTATGGTACTTCTTTGCTAGCTGCATGATTTCAAAAAGGTGCTAATAAATCCCATCGTTGGTCAGTATGATTTTGTGGATCCTTAGGTTTACGGACTATAATCGATGGCCAATTTATGAAAAGTGTCGTGTATTCTAAGTAAAACTCAATAATTTCCATAGCGGGCATTTTAGTTTTCAAGAAACCACATTAACTCAATCGTTTAGTAAAGTTGGACGCCAAAAAACTAGTGAATAAATAAATAATCGAAAGATTAAATGAATATATTTAGTAATTAAGTGTAAAACAACTAAGCCCACTAATACACTAAACATTTCAAATAAGTTAGCTCGAGGTATTGCTCCCACCTCTTCCCTCTACACCATAGCATTCTAGCACCGTTCGTCATCCTCTCATCCACCCTTCACATTAACAACTGCATCTGTTAAATCTATCGTCTATCTTCGTTGAGTGAACATCTACGAATGAGTCTTCCCCCTTTCCCTTCCCCTCTCTCAACTCTCGTTCAACAGTCAGTCTGATTTGAAATCTCTTCGGTATCATTGAATTTAAGGAAAATTTCGGCTCATTTTCGGAAGACGACTCAAAAAGAGCCAAATTAATTCATTCTTTAATAAAATTATAATCATCATCCACTGCACGTTGAATGAAAACACTGTGCGCAAAGGATGACAGAATCCTATATGAAAGGACCCTTTGGCTTTCCGGGTAGATGCTCTAAACGGCTTCAATCTAGTCGATTATTTATAGCATGTGCCCGGTGAATGAAAGGTTATCAATTCGGATTCCGTTTGTGGACAATATTTTCCCCATCCCATCGGGTAATAGCTATCATTCAAATAAGACAGATTAAGTTCGTCTTCGTCCTAAGACGTCCACATTTTTGTCTATTATAACGACGACAATACTAATCTGCGCGTCTCTTAATCGTATTATCAACGCATTTGAGGATCCAAACGGATGCGATATATAAACAATCAGCAATATAGTATAGATCGATAACGAAGTGTACAATGGAAGCTAGCCCATTCAAAAGTAGTAAATACCTTTCGAGGATCGCTTATTTAGTGGATTTGGCGAAATAGCATTGGGAAAGAGGGCAACAACCCTAACTTCAACCCCATTGGTTGTATTGAATGTTGGAAGAAAAATAAATTCAGAAGCATATAAAAAAATTGCAATAACATATATTCTAGCATCCAACTTATGACTGATCAGTTCCACAAGTTATCAACAAAATCACCATCCATGGCTATTCCAACGAATGACAGGCTCATTATCAGACAAAATCGACGACGAGTTCTCGCGCTTGGCAACTAAATGCAATCTAGTTGCTCTCTCTTGAGCGAAATATTCACCACACACTAAGTGCCGTCTCCCATATAAAAAAAAAAGAAGAAAAGAAAAAAGAAAAAAATCTTTCACTCATGGAAACAATGAAGAACAAATGAATGTAAAAAGAAAAAAACCTTGCGTGGTTGTAGATTTAATGCTGGAAGTTGTAGTTGTCGAGCTTGTGTCTTCGAGAAATCCAACGGCAACATGTTGCCAAAATTTCCGGTTAATGTCCACCAAATCCTGGAAATAATATCTAACGTTCACTTCACCAATAACCTCGCTTACTTCCAACAAGGAAATTCATCAAGGCCTTTACCATATCTCGACACTTACCATATATTTACCATTTACCACAAATATCAGGGTTTATCAATAGAAAAATCTTTATATCTTTGGAGGAATATTACGCGTAACATGCGCAACATCAAAGATTAGCTTCCTCCCTTTTCCCACATCACCTTCCCCACAACCCCCCCCCCCCCCCCCCCTAAATGTTCCGACCTTACAGAAAATGCTCTTTTTTGATTCCTTTTTAAACCTCCTTTTGTTTAGACCATTCACCGTCTCTACTCGGTTACCAGCTTGGTCAAAAATCGAGCTGCGGTTAACGATTATATCTTTCTCCACCTTTTCAGCTGAATAATGATAGAGTATGCAGATCCATGCATCATATCATAGGACCAGCTCAGCCACCAAACAATGTCTATACCATAATAGCCAACTCAACGCTTAAGAACATCCCACATGACATGCTCAATGAAAAAAGGCGCGTTTATGGAAAATCATTCAAATGAGCAAACAATTTCAATATTCTATTTTGCTTAGAGTTATGTTCACCGAAAAATAATCGAATAAACAATATAAATAAATGTGCAAAAATATTTCGTTGTAAAATACTATATGAGTAGTGCTATAATGTACTAAATTAATGCAAAATATGCAAATGTTGAGTTAATGCAAAATGCAAAATGCAAAATGATGTATATGAGTAATGGCTCTATGAGTTAATGCAAAATATTGGCAGCAAGCAATACTATGAAAGACAGAAATATTTTTACGATAAAAGAATTCGAGCAACAATGACACAGAAATTCTAACAATTCTAGAAAAGTGGCACAACGATTCCCTTCTCGGGCAATATGAAATAACTTCGAAAAAGCTAAACATAAAACAGTAAGGGAAAAAAGCCGAAGGAGGAAAATCTGTGGTAATGACAAAATCCTCCAAAAAATCAGCGAACGATCCCTAGTCTTTTTTGCATCCAGCATTAAAAAGTTGTATTAGTTACGGGCCCTAGCAATACGCTTGTATAAGCTAAATACAAAAAAAAAAAGCTGAAATATCGTTCCATGAATAAGTGCTCATTCTTATCAATGCTTAGATCGATGTTAGCCATCAATTGTAGGGGATTTCGAGCTTAGAAATGTCAAAAACGCTTCTGAAAATTTGAGAACCTTGATCCCAAGAGTCCCTACTTAGATCTTAACTTCAAAGTGTTTCCTGGCACTTTCTTGTCCACCCCTATCAAATATCAGATCGCCGCAAATCCTCGTAGATAAGAAAATAGAACCACAATCAAAAGTTCTCGACCCCTCAAACATATTACATTAGGCAACTCTATATATGAAAAACTTCAAAAGCGAAGCATGTCTATGATTTGAGCATTAAAAAAATCTCCATATCCGTTGGTTAAAATAACGCCTCGAATATTTGGCTAACAAAAAAGCCACCTGAAAATTTCTCAATCACATTTGCAATGACATTTCAGATCATTTAGATAGCTCTCTGTTTTGATTATACCATCAAATAAAATACAGACATATATTAACATTAAAATTTATACAAATCACGTAACGATTCGAAGAATGGCATAGTGAAGAAGCAACAATCTCTGCAAAATAGATTAATTATACGGAATCGTTCCCCCTCTTCTCTTATGCAATCGAATTGCTTTTCCCGTTTTCGGTCGACGAGAGCGTCGACGAATGCTCTCAACGAATCGATTCGGCGCATTGGCCTTTCCGCGTTGCATCAACTATTTCCACCCTCGTTTATATGCCTTTCTCGGATGATGCATAGTCTATTTGCTTTGTATTTCTTCGCTTCGTATGGCCTCTATGACGATCGTTATTGTGCCTAGCTAGGCCAATTTTGCATACCATTCTAAGAAGTTTTTTTTTTCTCTCGTCGCCGCTGTTAAATGTAGACACACAACCGATCGGTGCTGATTTTGTCGGTGAGGAAATCCGAACAACTAACCACTATATGATACTGCTTGAAGAAGCCGACTAGAAACGTTTCTACAAACAATTCGTCTCGATGTCTATCTCTTTCCATCGATCTATTCATTGATTTTCTAATCCTTCTCTACAAGCTATTCCTCTCTCTTCTATGAACCTTTCATTCGTTATTTTCCTTTTAACCTCACATATCTATCGATGTGTGCAAATCGACGCCCACCACTTTACTGCGATTCGTCTAAGAGAGCTCAAATTACACGTAAAGCAAGTGAATCTTTTACGATTGCATTTAGTACAACGCAACAAATAGTAAATCAACACAAAACTTCCATTCTCAGCTTTACTTATTTTCAATCATAAAGTATTCGTTGTTGTATAAGAGTAAATGACTCTCATTTTATTGAAAAAAATAGAATTTTTTTTCGAAAATGAAATAAGAACTGAAAATTTTCCACCTAAAATAAAAGGAATCCACATAAAAAGGATTTTTTTTTCTCATCAAAAAAGGTTGGACTAAGAATTTTTAAAAAATATTGCAAAAAGCACAGAGGATATTCTACCTTATCGTTCCTTATACATGCTTCCTGGTATAATTGAGTGAAGAATGAAGCATCTTCTAATAATCTGAATATAAGAAAAATATTTTCTGCATATTCCTTTTTTTTCTTTGCTGAAAATAAAATCACCTTCAGCAACATTTCTTTTTCATTAATAAAAAAGGAAGCTCCAATAAAGAAACTAAAATATTTTACTACGCTTGACTAATTATAACTAGTGCAATAATCACTGAGGTATGGATATAAACAACATATGCGAGGAAGGCAAAAGGGCGAATGAAGGTGACCAGTAATGGTTGACTTCTGAAACAAGCAGCTGAATGGTTTACCAAACCTGGTAATAAGACCACCCTTGGACTTCCCGAGCTCACCTCTAAGATTTATTCAAACATTTCGGTGATCTACCATTATCAGTAAACGTGCAAATTAAGTCATCACTTCGTCTGAAAGTCTTCTTTCAAAGAATATAACGGTTACTCAACGCATTAACTTCACTCTTAAATTTGATATTCCATTTAAAATTCTATTCGGGTAAATAAATAAAATTTCCTTCATTTCCCCCATTCCCTCTACCCTCTCCCTTGGGAAGGAAATCCCTTAATGAGAAGGGAGACTGTTTCATTTCTCACATCAGGCATTTAACACTAACGCCTATACAGACATTAAAATGGCAATGCATAAAGATGCATTTCGCAAACAATTGAACAGAGGCGTCTCGAAAAAAAGGAGTCTCTTTTGGAATATTCAGCTCACCCCTCGCCAAGAAGAACACATCGAATCGGCTATACTATGTTCGCCTCTAAAAATACATTCTATCTTGCCTTCGGAGCAGATAGAAGGTAATAAGCTCCTCTCCCTTTCCCCTCCTCTCTCCTTATCCCTTACCAACCATTTTGTATCTCCCTTCCTCCAAATATATAAACCATAGTGGGAAATTCGCAAATTTCCTCTGTGCAGTCGAATTATTCTACTATTGAATAAGCAAATGGGAATTTCGATGAGTAAATAGGCAATAAGCAAAGTTCAATAATTTATTCATAATACCGTACTTTAAGCTGAAACTTTGCTTCAATTTGTATGAAACAGTAATTACTGCTCATTCATTCAATGCTTCGAACGGATATCCCAGCATATCCAATTATTCCATCTCATTATCCAGAACGCAATGATGAATCTGCGATAAGCGCTCATTATATGCATCGGTAAATCCCTTATTCATCCTCTCACCAGGCTGTCATTTCCGATCATCGGGGGGAGTGACGGCTGCCACAAGCCGGTAAATATAAACAACCTCATTTCTTTGATTATCTAATCTGGAGGGAAAGCTTGGCTTTCAAATTATATCAGTTCCTTTTTGGGGGATAGTCGAACGATTTGCCCTTACTTACCCTCAGCTCTGCACCACTCCGTTACTCCCAGAGTAGAGAAACTCCACGAAACTCATTTTGATGTTGAACAATAGCTAAATCAAAGCTATGTTTACTCACTCCAAATGAACCCTATAACCGTCGAAAGAAAGATGCCCTCCTCTATGCTCATCGAAGCGTAAATACGCAGTAGTAAATTATGTCCCACTTGCTGACAGCCGTGTGGCAAACAATACATCGGCTCGTCACTCGATTATCGATGGTTCAATTATCTGGCAGCTAGTCGTCGCTCGTGTTTAGAGAAAATCTATTTCCCGCCAACTGGCATTAGTTACCCCTCAGTCTACGCTCTTTTTCTTTTCGTTTCATATCCTAACGATCACATTTCATCACAACTATATTTCTTCTTAAAATTTAGCAAAGAAAAACTTTTTTCATATAGAGACGGCTATCTCATCTCATATTACCGCATCTCAAAACTACTGGAAATGAGTTTAGTCCTTCTAGTATCTGGATTTCTGCCGCTTTAGTCCGAAACGAAATTACAACTTACGGCAGAAGGGAGTTAACCTATTACAACCTTAATAATAAACAATATTGAAAGCGAGAAATAACAATGCATTAATCAACCCCAAATCCCCTCCCCCTCTATCTGCTACTGAATAAATTGATATGCACTTCTTTCGAGATATTTTAGAAATAGAAATAATAAAGCAAAATCGAAGCCATTTTAATGGCATCTATCAACTATGAATAGCTAGCTGTAACGCGATACAACGATAAGATAAATAAGAACGGGGGAAAATGCGTCAGAAGATACAACGTGGAATATGCTTTCATGATACAGCAAACTGCTTCATGAATAAGCAATAAATTTTTTTAAAAAAATGTATGGAATAATGCACTCTGTTCTAAACGATATAACTGCTTCTGAAAAGTCTGCAGAAAGGTTCTTTTTTTTCGGCGATCCCATTGCAATTTCTGCAATTTTTGCAATTGCAATTTTTTTTCGGTATTTTAAATACAGTATAACTTCAGTCGAAGATGATGAATGAACATGAAAGTTTGAATATGAGATTATTCCAAACTATGAGGAAACAATATAATGAAAATTTTTTAGTTCGACTTATAGTAGCTTCTAACTTAAAACTGCTAGGCAGACAAACAAAAATGAACATAGACAGACATATAGACATGACGTCGCTAATAATCAGCTTTGCAAACAAAATTGCAAAATCATTCGAGTTCATCAATTACATATTCCCAACTTGGTGAACTGATAATTGGCTAATCACCGTATGCGTTATCCTAGATCTCTACAGTAAACAAATGAACAACTGTAAACAACAACAACAACAAAAAAACTTCAAACTCTTTTGACAATAGATTGAAAGCAATTTAGTAAATAGGCTGCAAATAGAGTCATATAGGTAGAGGTTATGAATTTCATATTAGAGTGAAAGCGATCTGTAATTCAATCATAAGCAATTCTCAATGTCCCCTCGGCTAACGCAGAGTATAGGCGAAATATTAAGACTCAGAGTAGAGGGGTGCAACAACGAGACACACTAACAGACACGATGTACACATCGAATAGCGTATCGATTAATAAGCTTAATGAATTGTCCGCTTGTGCAACAGCTCGTCGCCGAGAGGCAAAAAACAAACTCACATCAACGTCAGATGCTTCAAATATCACCAATCTTTTCTTTACCTACAACCCAACCAATCCTTTACCTACAACCCTTTTTACCTACAAAACCCAGCACTTTACCAGCATCCCCTCTTTACCTATAACCTCTCCTACCTACGACCCAATCCTTCATCTATAACCCCAATCGATTATGATCAGCTCAGAATCAATAATGCGCAATTTTTGAGCCGATCTCATCATTGATATTGCTATCACTTAATTCAACTTTCGATTATGCTGAATAATGCCCTCACGGAGAAATTCGAGCATTTGCCATGCTTTAGTTTATATGATACAGTATAGGAGACTATTATTGCCTCATCTAACATATAAGAGATTATAGGAAACAAAGCAGCGCAACTTGTATTGTAGCAAGATATCATTGGCTGATCTGATGGTACAGTTGGACGCTTGATCCGATAATACAGGAGAGTATATATATATATATATATATATATATATATTTATATATATATATATATATATATATATGTATAATGCCTTGCAGAATTCTTATTTCTTCCCAATGAAGAAAACCTTTAAAGCTCCGAAAACCGCGCATATGTGAACTAGCCATTCACCAGAAACGATAACTTCAACAGTCAAAAAATATAACATTCCCAGCAGTAGATGGGAAAAGTTTCTCTGAATTGACTGTCACCTTCAAAATCGATGATTTATTCTATCTGCGTCATTCTATGCAAGGTCCACCCGAATGAGTCCATCAAAGTGTTAAATGAAACGAACTCCAGTCCATTAATTCAAAGTATTCAGTTTGAAAAAAAAATCCAAAAAAAGACTAACTGGCTTTCAGACATAATCTCGTCTTGAGTTCGTACTTGCACAGGAGCCATATGTTCAGTATCCTCGGCGAGATCCCTAAAGCAGTGGGAAATCTTCTGATCGAAAGTTCCCACTAAATCCTCCAAACTGCCCGATAAATTTTCACCATCGAAATTATCGTCATCAACGTTGTTTTCATTATCGCTTGTCCTGGAAATATTGAAATTAGTGAAGAATGTGCAATAATAGATCACCATTTCTATAAATAAAGGGGGATATAAGGGACACAAGTGAGTAATATACAACCCTATATCCCTACTATTCATTAAATAATATAATTTAAATGCTTCGTGAATAAAAACTTATTAGAACTGAGAGAATCGATCAACTCGTAGTGATTATTCAAAGTTTCTAAAATAATCAATAACGATCAAAACAACGATCCTTTGATTGACGTCATGCAAAATATGTAAATTTGCTTGCTGGTTGCCGATTAAATCAGCAATCACGCGAAGAAGTCTTATCAGATATGTAAATCAACTAGCAACACAATCAAGAACAAGTCAATCGGATGGATGTTATTTAAATATGCAAATAAGCTGGATACACGCATATATCCACAGATCAACGAGCAGTGGCAGCGTTTATATAGACATTGGAGAAGATTTATAAAATGTTAAGCATAGAACTGATGAAATGTCATCGGTATGCAATTTAAATATGAATAATATTCAAAAAAAAAAGATTTAAAGAAGATTATAAAAAGAAAAGCTTACTAATCTTAGCATAGGAAAACATTTCGCTATTTGCTAAACGCAGTTTTACCTAAACCGTGAACAAATGCGAAAATGATCTTCTCAAGGACCCCTGTGGCTTACCCGAAAGCAATGGCTTACCCGAAAGATACAACCAAAGGACCGGTGGGAAGAGATGGGGGAGGAATTGGGAAGGAGCAACGGTTTGAGTGAACACTTAAGAGTCCTTCAAAGATGGATGGATGGTTAGAGTCAGAAGAAGCAAATATTAGCCGCAAGAAAAGATTTAAGAACTGCAAGAACTTTCTCCTAGAATTCCAAGGGAGATTAAAAAAGGGGTCATCATTACCGTTTTACCTTTGACAGTATTTTTAATTAATAGCATATTCTAATAGGCAATTTAAAGGGTTTTAATATTTCACAAAGTGCGTAAAAAGAATAAATCATAGTACTGCATTAGAAAAAAGAAATAAAAATAAAACAACTCAAGTATCCATTAGAATAAGTGTTCCACAAAAATAATAAAAGGTCTAACCATTCGGTTCAAATATTTACTCACTAAAGCAACGAATATTCATAATGCATAAAGAAGTATTCCTTCATATAAATATCTAGCGATCCCTTCAACAGATTTAATCCTTTCTATTTTCCTCCAATTCTTAGCAATACGTTAACTAGTCTCTTTTTCCACTGCCTATTTCTGCTCGAAATGTCCACCTCAATAGTTTTCTATCATCTCCTTCACTTTACGAATATCTACGACAAAGAAAGCGAATAATCGGCGGTCGTCGATCCATTGGGAATTGAACATAGCAATAAGCCACCTAAACGAAAGCTTGCCCAAATTGGAAGACAATCAACTGAAACGACTCGAACAACGGGACTGATATTATCTGATATTGCTCCCTCATATTGTTATCTTCATTCCTCTTTCCTTTAAAGTTTTTATTCCAACTTGGAGACACGCCCGGTGATTGCTTAGATACGACACGCATCTACTGTACACTTACTGATAGACAACGAAGGAATGCATCAACTCACCTATCAAAAAAAAAAAAGAACTATTCCTATGAAATAAGCAGCCTTCTGAGCTCATATAAATACCAGACAATGTCGTTCTGCAATACAATATTGCCAGAAAGATTCCAATAACTCAGCTTTACAGCCTATCGCAAAGCATGATGACTTGATCTATGCTTATTTATATATATTCATATCCCATTGCTAAAAACAACACCACCCTACTAGAAAACCTTAAACAGTTCATGCCTTTGAGCCCCCTCCCCCTACTCCCCTTGCCGGATTGATCATCGGCATTCCGTTCATAACGAAACGTTCCTCCACTCCTATATCCATCGACTGGTATTAAAGAAACCTATCTGTCTTTCTCGAAGATCCCCAATAGTATTTCACTTCTTCAATAGCGAAAGAATGTCGTAGTTACAAGCAATCATTAAAAAAAAACTCACTCGTCCCCGCACACACCTTTGCATCACCCACGATGTAATGGATGATAGCATATGAGGTAGTGATGCTAATTGATTGGAAACTTTTTCGGCTATTTATCGATTGAATACATTGTTTCGTAAATGAGATTCGATTAAAACCAAATATATCTTTAAAAAATCATTACCGACTGAACGGATTCGGTAAAAAGTCGAATCCGGTTGCAATCGAAAAAAATGATTGAGTGATATTTTCCGGTCGATAAAACTTGATCGCAATTGTATATGGCGCAAAATATTTGAAGTTATTTTTGCCGATTTTGCAAACCTCACAAATGAATTTATTTCGTCGTCTTGCAATAGGCAATAAATGCAATTCGATTAAAGTGGAAAGTGGTGCGATCGCCGTATTCACGAATGTGTTGGTGACCGGCTAATGCAAAATTAGATGCATTCTGGATCGATTCGACGCCGAAAGGAAACGCATTGAATACGCAATGAAAAGAAGCTAGTCGCTCTCTAATTCCAACTGCTTATGACTAATTTATGCAGCATTCGGCTAAAAAGTTTTGTCGCCCTCTCGCCGAAACTATCCACAAAGTAAAGCTTGCAATTCTATTCCGATCATATTATTCATCCAAGCATTAAATTCAATCGTTTATGAAGCACTACATTGGTATATACGGTTGTAGATTTGATTCTTCAACTCCATTAACCACATTTTTGAAGTAGTCTAACCTCTGCATTTAATAGTCACAAATATTGACTGCATATTTACATACTTCGATACTCCACCATCACATATGTGCATTTCCCCCTCCCCTCTCCTCTAATCTTTAATTTTCAATTTTCTCTCAGCCAAAATTATGGTTTAATGGCTAGCAAGTTGCTCACTCTTTTACATAATGTAATCAAAACTGATGCTCAGACGGCTAAGAATTGCTATATATGAAAGATCTGCAAATTAAAAGCTTTCGTTTGGCAAGTATAAGTGCCCATAATGCTAGAATTTTGGCATTTTTTGTTCAATTTGTTCTAGACGACTCTTTAAAGCTTCAATTCTTTCAACCACTTATCGTTGCTTGAATGAGATTCAATTACTGAAGATTCTGAAATTTGCACCTTCCTCTCTCTAATTAGAGGTGGCAAAGTGATGAAAACAAGACGAATTGCCCTCATATATCCTAAAAAAATATCGCCATCTCATCTACTATCATTAAATATCTAATCAGTGCTCCGTTTATAACGTTATATTTATTTCTAATTTTATTAATTATTTCTCTTTATTCGATAAAGGCATCAAATTTCAAATGAAAGCAATAATCGTTGAAATAATACAACTATAATAAATTAGGGCCTTAAACTATCGTAGATAATCGCAGCAATATTCATAAATCATGGTAGATCAAATCAAGAACAATGTGATGAAAAGCTCCGACAATATAGATCATTACTCTCTTCCGGTTTTCAACAATCCAAATCACTCTACTTCAATTGCTCTATTGAAACACAAAAATATTTAATGTTCCTCTATACAAGTGTATGCATCCCTCATAGGTGCAACTTTCAATCAATTCTTCAAACAAATCAAGAAATAGAAACATATAATAAGAAAATAAAATACGAGAAAAATAAAAATAATTCAAAGTGAAAAAATCGCATAGAAAAAATTTTCATATTCGAGGATGGAATGATATCCCAACATATACCTTCACGGATGCGGCTAACTCACCTTTATAAAATTTCAGCTCTCAATTACAGGTGTTCATCGGTAAGTCAGTAATGGCCGAACGCAGTAGCATAAACTGTTTCGTAACGATGAAGTAGCTCACGTATATACTGCTCTAGTTGCGCGCATAAGCACATATCAACTTTTTTCTCAAATGGCAGAGGGAACGATGAGATTATCCACAGTGTAAGAACACTGTTCAATGGTCACGTAAGCACTTAGCACATGGTAGTGATTGAATGATCAGTGATTGACGGTGATGGTCTTTTATTACTCATGATACTGTATTTAATGACAAACATTTATATCGATGTATCGTTTCGATATAGACCTTTCAGAGGTGTTAATCATTCAATCAGTGAGTACCAAGTACACTTCCTGAGAGGAAACTAGAAAGGGAAGGGAGGGGGGATGGGGAGGGGGGAGGAGGGAGGTTTTGCTCCAATTATAATAAGCGCATGTTCACTGAATTAGGGAATATCCACGTGTTATGACTAATTTCTGCGAATCACAAAAAAATTCGAAACTTAAACTTGAAGAATTGGTTTATTTGTCCTGGGCACATAGCTATATAACAACTAAAAATTTCACTGTCACAAGAAAAACCAGTAAGCGATAGATAAAATAAATGAGATAAAAGGTGAAAAAAAATTAAAAGAAAGTTTTAGAAACGAAAAAAATACCAAAATTAAGGGAATGATTTAGAAAAAAAAGAAACTAAAAAACAAAAAAACAAAAAAACATTAATAACAAGAGCTGATTAGATAGAATAAACGCATCGAAGAAATATATCGACAATGAAAGTAAAAAATTTTTTCAACCGATCATTGCATATTCCCAACTTATTCGGCCAAAAATCGGTATTTCCGCTTGATGCAAAATTATCGATCATTTTTTAAAATATAGAATTGTAATCGTTTAGATAAAATGGAGAGAGAGAGAGAGAGAGGGAGAGAGAGTTCATCATTTCTATCAATCCATAAAGAGTACCAAGATTAAATTCTGGAAAAGAAATCGATGCCAAAAGATGTGAAAATATGAAAAGTTGGAGAATCACTAATTCTACATCATACAGCATTGATTAAAAGAAGTTAAATAATCAATAAATCAAAAGAGTACGGGTAAATAATCGATAATACTATCGATTAAATAATAACTACTATTGATTTTTAGAATTTTTCCGCTTAGAAAATTTCCGGAAAAATTGAACCTAACGAAAATAATAGAAAAAAAAATTACTTAAAGCTTATCGGAAAGTATAATTGCATAAGCGTGTCGATCCAATAAAAACATATTATATACCTCCCATATTGCATAGATCACAAGCCTAATAGTGCTGTTGCGCAATCAGTTTTCGTTCTACTTATATAACAACATTCGTAGAGCAATTATAAATGAAATATGTTACTGATTGACCTATGATCATCAAATTCGATCCATTCTCTTCTATATTTAGAAAAAATATTTTAAAATATTTTCGACTGCTTTTCACAATCATAATGGATTATACTTGTAGATCAATTATCGATTGCAGATCAAAAAATCACACAATGGATCACACTTGAAAGCCATTCCATAATGCCATATAGAATTTCACAAACGCTCAGAGGCAGAATATTCGGTACACCGTTTAGTTGGGACTTAAATCACACAATATTAGACGCCAGCCAGCTTTCTTCCCCCCCCCCCTTCCCTCTCCCTCCATCCCTGAATTTTAGGATTTTCGATGAATCGGCAGATCGGTTATTCTGAATTTCTTTTCCGGATACTTTGGCTGCTATTAACTTTTAATATAACTCGCCTGCGAACTCTTTTTTAGAATCAAATTTCAATAGACACAGTAATTTATTCAGCAATTCCCTTCTGCATTTCGCGCTGTGATTCGCTCTTTCATTTAAAAGGTTCAATTACCTATTTCGCTATTCTTTTGTTTTTATTTTTTTCGCTATTTTTTAATGGTTCGCGCTCGTTCTGAAATCGGCACGCAAATAACGATTCTCTTTCCCTTCCATTTCTTGTGAGAGAAAAGAAAATGGTAGATATTACCTTCAAATATATAGAATGTAACGAAAATTACACCCAAGATAGTCCAATACTGTTACGATTTTGCCAAACGGAAAAAAACTTGTCGAAAAAATAAGGAAAGTGGGACTGTAAGAAAAGAATAGATAGGCGTTGATCATCTACAGTATATAAGCAAACATTCAACTGAAATGGATTGGGATGTAATTCACTAAATCATATTTTCACCTCACTAGGGCATTTTTTCTAGTTTTCTGCCTCAAAAATCAGAATCAATATTCCCAAAAAAAATGAATATGGAAGGGTTAACGACAAAGAAGTCAAATCTTCTTGAAAAGCTGAGAAAATTTTGTGTAAAGTTGTAAAGTTTGTGATTTGTTAATCAACAACGAGCGGAAATATTTTTAAGCATTTGAGTTCGCTGAGTAGAAAATGTAATATGTGGCAATAAGGCTTTGAAAAATGCTCGACTGGCAATAAGCGCGTCAAGCTCGGCTGCACACTCATCACCTATACAAGAAAAGTAATTAGATGGCTGTAAAAGATGGCAAATAAGGGCAATCGATTCCACAAAAGATGGAAAAGTGTTTACCATCAGAGGAAAATAATATGTCGCTAAGGGTAACGAACTCTTCATATAATTCAAATTACGTACCTCCATCAATAATAAATTAGTGAACTGGGCAGATGCATAAAAATAGAGATTAAAAACAGGCTGGCAGGAACCGCAGAGAAAACAGAGATGAGCGACAGGCTGGCAGCTACCGCAGAGAAAGTGGAGATGGAAGATAGGCTAGTAGAAACCGCAGAAAATTATAAAAAGTCGACTTGAGGCGGTGGGCATTGCAAATTTCTGCATTTGATGATAATGAGAAAGCTGGAAATGAATTCAACTAGCATGAGGACAACTCTTACACGTAATGAACAACAAATGAGCACAGAAATTACGGTAGAGAAATTACGGTAGATAAAACTACCCTCAAGTTGCTATAAGTTAATAGCCACTATTATCGCCTCTCGGATTTCAAGTTCGCATGCGAAATTTAATAGGAATGAGAAAAATGATCTTTTCAGGAGAGGAATATGAGTTGCACTTAATTAGCACAGGTATTACTATTAAAGGAATACGCCAGAGATGGAAATAAATTCTCAAAGATTTTTCCACTCTGGTAATAACATAATAGCATACGATCCTGGGCAAGTGTTTGTAGCGAGCAGAGATAGCAAGGTTTTTAGGTATAATAACTCAACAATGCTTCCCATTTGTCAGCTTATCTCAACACTAACCACTTCAACTGCTTGACGAGTGGATGCTGTTAACTTCAAAAATTGGGCTGCATTTAATGGGGTGGCAGGTAATGGGGACCGAGAATTGGCCAAAATCACCTTCCTACTCCTACTATCAATATGCCCATCCTATCTGACCTCGACCATCTAGCTGGTATTTCTTCATTCTTCTTAAAACAATAAAATACGTGATGCCAATTCAGTGTATTGAACGTGCGTACATACCATAAGTACGCTGACAATCGTGCCCTTTCACTGTGGTGAAAAATGTGCGCAAAAAACGCCAATCCTGCCAGCTATCTGGCAACAAATTTTTGCTTTCGGCAATTTCTTCAAACATCATACATGTACTTTGAAAAACTATGAATTAGCGTTTGCAATTCACCTAAAATTTTGCCATTAAAACAATGGCGGAAATTAAGTATTTGTAGACACTATTATATGTCGATCAAATAAACTCCGCTCTTCAAATAAGCACTAAACTAAACAAACTCAGGCTGTAAATAACTCAACTTACTCAATCTGCAAAGTGACAGCCATCAAACTTAGGTAACACAGCTAAAAAAACAGTTTTATATATATGTTAATATATCTATTCCCAAGCTTTATTAATCATCAACAGTAACTGTGAAGACCCTACGAATCTGTATATTCCCGATGATTTGTCACCTTTAGACGCATTTCCACCAATAGCAAATGCATAAATATTTCAAGCCAATAGAAACACATTGTTCCGATTCTCCATCACCATTAGCGCATCCACCAATCTTTCCACAAATAGCAATCTCTTAGGCATCTCCTCGAAAAAATATTTTATATGGGAATGGTCCAATATTTAGATCGCTTCTCGCAATTTATTAATTTACAGCTTACTGTGATTATTAGTACCAGTAACCTTAAGGATATTATATCAGAATGCAGATTTTTTGTACACTCTAGGATATCGATTACGTAAGTTACGCAAGCAGAAGTTGGAGTTTGACTCTTGCAAAGATGATCTAGTCGATTCCATTACATTAAAGTCACCCATCACATCCTATCTTTGCCTATAATCACGTTGTTATTGTAGCCAGATGCAAGAACAACAAGTAAGAACAACCCATTGGACGTTTTCTTACCCATGATTACCTTTCCTATTTGGGAATCAACAAACAAGAAGAAAGATGAATTAAAGCGAAAGAAAAGAGAGATCTCTATAGGAGAAGAGCAATTTTTCAAATTTTAGAAAAAAAAACTGCAATTTTCTAGAATGTTCGCAACGAATTTCTTCGCATTTTCTAATTCACCAATAATTTAATTAAACATTAAAGTGAATCTCTTTATAATTGATGCTTGCGCGATCNCGTATACTTAAGTTTCCAAGTTACCACATTCGAAGAAATTCCACCCTTAAGGTGACATTTTCAATGCACTCTTCTAGTATTATCGATTGTTTATAAATTAAAACAATTTCAATAAACCCAAAACAAATAACATTCAACAATAAATAAATAAAAAACGAATTGACAACAAATAAATAAACAAATAAATAAATAAATAAATAAATAAATAAATAAATAATCACCAAAAATACCAAAGAAAAAAACAAAAAATAAGAAAAAAATAAAATTTGCAGCACTTCGTTGATTCGAATTTCATCATCTTTGTAAAACAACTAATCCTCGAAAGAATTACTGGTAAAAAGGATAAATCATTATCGCAACTCATTAACGTATCATAGAATTACAAATAATGAGTTCTGTTAAATGAATGAGAATAATATCGCAGTAAAAGACGAGGATATTCTAATATAGAGGGAGATAAGCATTTCATATGAAAGACCACTGCTTCACAAACAGTGATATTTTTTATGAATAATAATTGGTGATAGCCTTCAGAATTCTCAAAGAAGTGGGCAAGTGGATTTCCGGATGTCATTGGACAAAAGCGCCATTCCAGAAAAGTGTCACTCTTAAGTTGACATAATGCGAAATGTTTTCAAAAAAATAAAAAAATAAAAAATAAAAAATAAAAATTTCACACAAATACAGCACTTGTAGCATTCTTATTTGTCATAAATAATAGCGTTATGTAGAAACAATTATGCAATAATTTTCGTGTTTCTTTCCTTACATTATGCCTCTAGATGAATGTCGTTGCATATTGGCCAAATGGCGCATATGTCAAGTTAACCTCCTCATCCTATGCAAGCATAGTACAATTCCATTGCAAAAAAAAAAACTTGTTCGTATAAAAGCGCGTAAATTGCAATGTAATTTGGTTTAACTCGTTGCATAGTGCCCCAAAGAATGCAATGGATAAACGATGCAATAACATAAAAACATGGGAATCGAACAATGATCATCGATGATATACTAAAAGAGGGATGTCATAAAAGGCAATAACAGATAGAACTGAAAGAAAGCAGTCAGAAATGATGCCCAATTAAGTGAGCAGACACTATGTTGGCATGGCAGTAAATATGCAAATTTTCTCGCTTATAACTCAATTAAGACAGATAAATTCTTATTATATACGCAAATCCGGTTGGCGAAGCAATTAAGAACAACTCAACCAGTTAAACAATAATTCAATATGCAAATATCCGGCGCAACAGACAATTGGCCAGCCGACACAGACGTACATAAAGATACAATGTAGTTATATTATTACATGAGGATAATTTATATTTCTTGCAATAAGTTAAGCGCTATGCAAAGAGCTCCAATGCAGGAGTCAATTAGGAGTTTGCTTTCTTTGCGATGCTGATTGTAAAGAGTGATGTGATCTATTGAATACTACAAAAAGCACGCTATGTGTTTTTTAGTAATTCCAAAAAAAAAAAAAATTGATGCGCTTTACGAATAATCAATTTCTATATGGTAGCTCGATATCGTCTCTCATAATTTTGAGTTGCATTTATGAATTGATAACCAGCAATGTCACTCTTATATCTGCCATATGCGCCACACTGTGATTAGAACCCGCGTTCTTCAATCGAAAAGCAATCGCATAGCGTTGCAATTTGCCATTCTAAACAAATAAACTAATTCTATCGTTAACAAGCCGAATAAATATCGTATTCCTAGCTCAATGCATCAATAGACAAATGGATGGTGATGATTTAAAGTTTGCAATGCAAACAAATCAATGCGTCAGCGTCCATAGAATGGCAAATAAATGCAATGTGCATTGCAATCGGTGATTCGATACGATGCAAAATGCAATCAACCATTGCAATGCATCTCAACTACACATAGTCACATTCGATGTTGATCACTCAGCAATTTGCAAATTGCCGAAACATATTCTCGCAATAACGCTTTCGGTTTGCAATAATGTGAGATTATGTCAAACGAAAGCAATTGAGTGAAACATGTGGGTGTGTATCTACATTTTACAAACTTTTATATGACGGACAATAACAGGATCACCTCTCTTAAAAACGTCCAACCGACAAATGTCGGAAGTATAAATGCCTATTGAAATGCATATAAGCAAAGAGTAGAATCGAGCGCTGTTTCGATTTCATATATACAAAACATCATCAAACCATCAGATGCATCAATGCTCTCTACTATATCGAATAAGTGCTAAGCTTCTTAAGGATTCGATACGTTCCCAATAGGATCACCTCTCTTAAAAACGTCCAACCGACAAATGTCGGAAGTATAAATGCCTATTGAAATGCATATAAGCAAAGAGTAGAATCGAGCGCTGTTTCGATTTCATATATACAAAACATCATCAAACCATCAGATGCATCAATGCTCTCTACTATATCGAATAAGTGCTAAGCTTCTTAAGGATTCGATACGTTCCCAATTATCGGCAAGGTAAACGTAAACCAGCTTTAAAAAATTGAAATTGTATGGGATTTATTTTCGATTTGTTGTTCTCAGAAATTTAATTAATTAGGTGCCGGTGGATATGGGTATAAGCTATCCTGCTCCTAAATTCACGAGTCTTATCTTCCCTTTCCCCTTCCTCCCTCCCCCCTCCTCTTCCAAAAGAAAATCCCAATCTGATGACACTAAAAAACACAACGAGTCCATTCGACTTAACGAAATAGGAAAATCGGGCAGCGACGTTACTTCTGTTGCATTTCGCGCATTTTTACGAAACTTGAAAGAAAAAATTATAGAGAACAACTTAATATTCGAAAAAAAAAGAGATATAACGGAAGGGATGTCAACTCAACTCTTTATCCAGAATTTAAGAGCCAGAATTTAAGGATAAGTGGCCCCTTTTCAATCTCCCGCTGATTTTTACTGCTATAACGGTGATCTTTAAAATGGTTTAATTAGGGCCCACTAAACGCCGCAAGTAAAATTTCTGAAGTTGTAACCATCGCGCAAGTGAGGCAATAAAAATAACTCAACAATAATAAAGAGAAGTAGATTTGTGGAATTAGGAAAAAGAATTACGCATTTGAACGGTAGATCAGCAAACAAAATACCTTCAAATGTTTGTGGCAATCGCTTTTTTGTTTTACACTCTTCTAGCCTTGGGCTATTTTGAAAGTAAGAGCAGCGAGGATGATAAGACGAGGATAAGGTAGAGAAGAACCGTTTTTAAAAAAAATAAAGATAGACATCAATTATGGATAATTTTTATAATAAAAACATGAAAATATAAAAAAATTTCTCAATGAAATAATAAAAAAAAAAGAAAATATTCTGTAAAAGATTATAGATCACTAACGATTGAATTGATTTTGAGGAGTCGACATCATCATCGAGATGAGCGAGAGGTACATTCGGTACACGAATATCAGCCGCTTCACCCATCTCGGCTCCGACCACCATAGCCACGCGCACCCCACAACCAAACACACACTGATGTGCCATTGAATGCACGTTGACGCATACGCAACAGCACGCGCATTAACCACGCCCACCATCGAGGAGTCGATCGCATACACTCGCTCCGCTTATGCACAACAGCAATTTCAGCTTGGCCATATGAGTGCATCGATGCTTATATATGGCCAACACTAATTGCAGACGTCGAGAGATGATTGATTATGACCATCGATATGCACTGAAATGCTTCACATTGGAACAACTCATTCACTAAAGTTGACAAAGAGTTGTGGATGAATTTTTTTTTTTTTTTTAGAGGGTGGGATTGGTCCATTTATTGAAAATTTATACAAAAATATGTAGTAAATCTAACAATAATATTGGTGGAAAACTATTGCTATTAGATGAATGCTATATTTTATTTACCTTAATTGAAAGTCTATGAATTGAGCAATATTTTATTAGTTAATTAAACAAGTTCCATCTAGCAGAATTCTTTGATTACCTCAAATCTCAATAGGAAGTGAATTTTTGCAAATAAAAAAAAAATCAAAGAAATAATAAAAAGTATTTTATATATATTTTGTTGGGAGGATTAACATCAACGAAGGTGAAGTTGTTCATACTCATCAATGATTAATTACATCATAAATGCAACAAAAAATTCGTCTTATTTCTACATTCTCATTCAAATACGCAGTCGAATGCGAACATAGAAATGCTTTCAACTTATTTCGTTCTTTTAATTAATACATGCAAAGTTGTGTTATAATATACTTTTAATTAGTATATGCAAAATTGTGTTATAATATACTTTTAATTAGTATATGCAAAATTGTGTTATAATATACTTTTAATTAGTATATGCAAAACTGTGTTATAATATACTTTTAATTAGTATATGCAAAATTGTGTTATAATATACTTTTAATTAGTATATGCAAAACTGTGTTATAATATACTTTTAATTAGTATATNCCTCTCCACCCTCTCCTCCATTTTATCATTGGACAAAAATCATTGGGGATTCCATTTGCTGTCGCCCGCGATGCTGGAAGCACTGCAATATTCCCGTACGTACATTCAATGCGTTCGCAGCTTCAGTTATTGCGCCTTTCATCTTAGTTGTTGCACTTTAACAGATAGACATGAAGAGTTTCAAAAATTCTTATAGAATCTTAGATCCTGAAAATATTTCGAGCATTCCATAATCTTGGCCACTTGAGGTCGATAGTCAAGATTGCGTAAGGTCAGCGGTCGAATGGTCGAAGATTACCTAGTAATTCACCGTTGCGATGAGCGATTCGAGTTCATTTCTACCTCAACGTAGTTTACCGTTCTCCTTTAGGCGATTCTCTCGTAGTAAAAACTTTAACGACTCGTTCACATGGTGCGTCGTTCCTTTTTTCGTGTGTGTGAAGGCATCATTTACAATGAAACTTATCTCTCCATCGAATATACATCGGTTACAGAAAGTTGCTCATTGTATAAATTTGAGGTGCATAATGATGGAAATTGATGGCTATTGTTGCATTTATGATTTTGCATTTTATTTCTAAATTTGATAAGTTCTTTAGCTTTTTCGTTAACTGAATGATAGTGAATCTTCAATCTTTGGGTACTTTTATTTTTCGATTAGAATCTGCAGGGTTTTTTTTTTGGTACAATTTTTTTTTGTGAGCATCCGATTGCATTCGATTCGTTCCAATCAGTAATTCCTATAGAGCAATGTCTAGTATCGGATTATCACCGAAGCGGAAAATGTCTTTTATAGGGCTCGGTTCTATGCCTAGAAGGATTCTTTCAGAGTGTCGTCCCTTAAATAATGCAAGCTTCGCCTCTTGTTTCATATTCACAATATCGTAACCAAAAAAAAAAAAGTTTTATATCTAATCTTGAAGAAAGAAAGCTCAATTTTCGCTTTGGTGAAATTTCCCACCTGAACAGCTAAAGAAATGCAATCGCTAGCACGGCCGTGGCCTAATTCAGTGATGCACGCGAAAGCATTACACGGTAATGGTCCAAGCAAGGAGCAAATCAAATGAATGAGGCCGATTGTATTGCCGGTTGAAGCCAAGATTACTTGCGTAGCCTTATCCATTCCGTCGATTCGATCCTCTCATCTCTCCTGGTTGCATCGAATCTATTCCAAAGCCAGGTATATGATCTCGACTAGTTTTCTTTTTCTGCGAATTTCCGCATATTGATGAACCCTTTGAATATTCGATATGAAATGCAAATATAACTGATTCTAAGAAATTCGTTGTATTCAAAAAAGTTTCAAAGAAGTACTGAATGTGAAAAGAAGCACCTGCGGGATCGTTACATATATCATAGTCATAATTGCAATACTTAAGTGCATATTGTCTTATAGAATTATTACTTGTACTTAATTACGGTTAGTACTTATAGCGATAAACATGCGAAAAAATACTGGAATTGGAGGCAATGAGAGAGGTCCTGATGATGGTCGTTAGGTCTTCCTAGCATTCCTTCAAAAACAAAAAAATTTTAAGGAAGCATTTTTCCTCCGTTCAAGTTTTCAAGGAAATCCAGTTTCATGTAACCAAACCGACGATCGCATTTCTGAACCAATGAAGAGTGCAACACGAATTAAATAAACATAAGGATGATCGAAAAGAGCGGATACAACAAGGGTCTTTATTTTCGCAAATATTTGCACAGAGCGAACCCACCATGAAATTCATTGTTAGCAAAATGGATTTCGAAGATCCCCGCACGTCTTAGAAAATTCCCTGTTAAATTTCTTCACCTCTCTCAAACATTGAGAATTTCGCTAAGATCCTTTTGCCCATGGGCAAATAGCGGGGAAGCATATGATCTCCGCTGTTCGCAATCGAAAATTTATCTGATACAGATAATTTTGTTAACTGTGGCCTCTGTGGTTCCCCCATTTGAAATTGCTAGGCATTCAGATAGACAGATATACATACACATAAACGCATAAAAATGAACACTAATATCGAAAAAACTGAACAATTCAGCATTCGGTGAGAGCTAAATTAGGAGGGACTTTCGCAACAGAAAGCTTTTGTTTGTTCATTAAGCGGATTTATGAGGATATGTTAGCCTAATCGTTGATTCGTTTTTTTTATATTAAATTAGTTGATCTCATTCATGCACTAACAATATGCATAATTACAATGTGCATTTTGCAACCATTTTTTTAAAAAATTGTTCTTTGGTCTATCAATTTTTTTCTTTTATAATTTGCCAAATAAAAATTCTATGGAGTATTTCATCTTTTTGCGCTAAAATTGGCAAAGAAAAATGAGAAAAAAAACCACAGCAATGGCATTCAAATTGTTCGGCATTTTATGAGGGTTTACATATGAATCGTTGAGTAGTAACGATATAATTTGCATGTATTAGTTATCGTATTTCCGCTCTTTTTTTCTTTTTTCAACGTAAACATCGTCGATATGAAAGGCAATAAAGGGTGCATGTCAAGTAACACCGACCACCATCCTATATTTTGCGTTTGAAATATGTAAACTTAAACTCGATAACCTAATGGAATATGAGAATCTATATCGTATATTCAAGGCAGTACTTTCCACTTTGAAGATTATTATTTCTTAGTTAAATTTTTGTATAACGAGAGATTTAAAATAAAATAATTTAAAATAATTGATATTGTTGGCACTATATTAGTCGATCGAACATCACATATCTATAGTAGAAACGTCAATGGTGAACATTAGAAGCCGCAGAACATCCTATAATATTCCCGAGTATATCGGCGTCGATAGAGATTTTGCCTAATCCCAAATTTTTATGTACATTCGAATATCCGTATATTAGCTTCAAAAATTCATGGCTTTCGATCCTCGATAACTCGTTGTCTGTTATAAATTTCGCCACAATATTTGTTCAATTTTTAATTCAACTTTATTAAGCTATCTAAAAAAAGTCATTACCCACCTAAACGAGCTGAGATCCATAAATTTTTGCCTTTAAAAATAAAGCGATCTTTGCTATTTATCAGTAATTCCTCTCCTATTCCTTTTTTCATTTCTAAATTAGCGGAAGAGATCGCGCAAAAATTAGTGCACTTTGAACAATGAGTGAGAAGGAATAAAAACAACTGCTAAAAGCACTCTGAAGTGAAATGTTTCGATGTCGTTCAAGTATTTTCAACACTCAGATCATTTCAAACTATCGTATTTCTCATGGAATATCTCAGCAACAATATCAATTAATTTAACTATATTTTGTAAAAATATTTAATAAAAATGCATTAAAAAAAAGATATTTAATTCTTTCATATTTGCTCAATTTCTTCGATAATTGAACTCTTAATGAGTGGAATGAATTTGATCAGCGACGATTCTCAGACAATTCCCTTCCATTTTATATGATTAAGAAGGAGATCGATATCAGATGCCGGGGCGATCTGACGCCGTTCTGTCGGATTTGATTAAGTTTTTAGAATTTGAACGGCGTGTGAATCATGCGAAAAAAATATCGCTAAATCGAATCGTATACGAATATATCTACCATTTTTCCATAAATCTTAGAAATTTGGCGATTTTACAGTTCTTGAAGAAAATGATCTCATTAAAGTAACTTGTGAACGATCGTCTTTAGTTCAGCTAGGAAAAGCGCTGAAAACGTTAAAATTTTCAAGTTTTTTAATGGATTTTTTTTTCATAATTCCCTGAAATTTTTGATTATTTTTTTCGTTTTTTTTAAACTTATTCTCTGAAAGTTTAGAAATTTTTAGCCAACCTTCTTGATGAAAGTAGGCGGAAAATGGGATTGGATCTATGCATGAATCGATCAAAACACAGATTGATTCTACCCGCTGATAATCGGCCATTTCAATCTCGCCAAAATTTTCTTCGGGTGATTTGAAGTGAACAGCAATAGGCAACTAATATCAATTTATTCATAATATTATCCAAAAAAAAAAAAAAATGCAAACAAATAATATTAAAGCAATCTGCAAAGAAAGAAACCATCATCTTCAGAGTTTGTATAGACATTCGATGATCGTTGAATGATCAATCAAATACATAATCTATGAACTCCTTATTGAACATATACAACGGTCATGGATTGTCATTGTGAATGTTTCTTTTCTTCGAATCATGCGGGCCGTTCAGCAAACGTTTATCGTGGCATCCGCTTCTTAAAGCTTCTCCTCCACGAAAAACCTGTACTATGGTTACATATTCTCAAATATTCCACAAGATCTTAATAGAGGATCGCGGCGGAAATGTCCGTGGCGCAAATGTCTCATAGCTCAAATGTTCCTCTTATTAGCGACGTATATTGTAATTTCCAACACAAAGCACTAATGTGGTGATGCAAATGCATATATAACAATATACAAATAGCAACATTGCAATATTATTGCATATCGACATCATAGACTATAGTTAAGCTTGAATTGCATTATTGAAATCAGCAAAACAGATGTTAAGAATGCACAAACCCGCACTAAATATAAATGAATCAATATTGCATTGATCCAAATAAAAATTCAAAGAGAGAGAGAGAGAGAGAAAAGTTGTTTATATCGGTTTAAATTATTTATGAATTTAAGAATTTTTCCTCTTAGATTTCAATGAAAAAAAAACAATAAAGTGCAAAAATTTTGTTTAGAAGAAGCCCCTCGTTGAAGAAAAAAGGCGTTCGACTAGAAAATCGTTTTTTCATGTCTGTAAATATTTCAAATTTCTAAGAAAATGCTATACTATCTAGGAATTGACAAAATAGCAATTAAGATCAATGTAGCCAGCCTAAAAAGTATAGAATTACAACTAAAATATTTATTAAAATTTGGCGAACTTCCAAATTTTTTCTAATTGGTGAGCTTTGTTGAAAAAATTTTTGCCAAAAAAAAATTCAAATTAGTTGCAAATTTTTTGGAAGTTATCTTTTAAAAAAATGCAATTTCTGAATTCAACTTCACCACCTCAGCATTTTTTTTCAATTGCTATTAAATTTGCAACGTTGGCATTCTCGCTAAAGAGTAAAGTGAAAGACGCTCAATGGAATCGTTTTTAGCAAAAACCCTTCGAAAAGCTTTGTAAAGCTAGAAGATATGCACTATTCAACTCCTCTCGACTAATTCCCTAGAAGTTAAAATCAACCGCTCTATATTAGTGTTGTGCATCATCCGCAATTATCACAAATGAAAACTCAATATTGATATCGTATTTCTCAATTTACAAACCCCCTGGGGTTATAGCTTTCACTATATTTCAAAATTGGCATATATTCTAAAGGAATGAGCATACGGAAATGAGGAAGAAGATAAACTTTAGGTTTATTTCATTGGTAAACTAAAAAACGAAGGAGGAAAATTTTGGGAGAAGACAGGAGAGTTCAAATGCTTTCTGAAAGCCGATCAGCCAATAATCTTGCGAACTCAGCTTATTACTTAATTAAGCAATCAGCAGACGCAATTACCATCAATTCGACGAGGCGTTTATAAGACAGGGGAAGGGATTACCGCATTCAAAGGTGGAGAGGGGTGGGACTTATAGATACAGGAAACTTATGAACAGTGTGGGCCTATAGACGTTAGGCTACGGTAGACATGCATTGCGTACGTTTGCAATTCATTTACAAATCAACAATAAAATATTCATAAGATACAAAATAAAACAAATTATCAGCAGAATGATGTTTGATTTTTGATCAATATTCACTTAAATACCTGAGTGCAATACATATCCATTCATAGATATATTTGTGAATCCGTTATGTGCTACAAATTGCATTGCATTCTCTCAAATCACATTGTAATTTGCTCATGAATATATTGCATTTGGATAATCGATATTGCAAATGATATCAGCATAACCGATTCACATAATACCACACTATAAGTGTTATGATATAAAATCATTTAATTTACAAATATTTTTTCATTGAGGCAATTATTGCAATGAAAAAAAAAATAAACAATAAAATTATGAATGATATCTAAATAATGTAGATAGAGAGATGGATGAAAGCACGTCTATGTGCTTTTAAGATCTTTCATTGAGAACATTGATCCGTGATGCTTATTGATATGTGTTTTACAATTATAGACGTTTAAATATTTTCATCACTGTTTACTGTTGTTTCCGTTAACATCTCGTTGGCTTATATTATTCACAGCAAATTGAAATAACGAAATTGCTACTGCTTTAGTTAAGCACGCGATTCTATATATTTGAAAATCTGATTGCTAAAACATCAAAAATTTGCATAATTATGGAATTTAATTTCCCCCATTTTTGCTGGTAAACTATATCGTATTCATTTACCAAGAATATCTTAGCCATCTTTTTTGGCTTTAACTCATTTTTACTATTTACCTTATCAAATCTTCTAATTCTAGATAATTCCACAATCACTTTTTGCTTAGGTATACCTCTGCCTTGTCATTCGCTTCCCCGACTATACTAAAAACTAGAAATATAAATTATTATCTGTTGCAGCAGTACCGCAAAGCTCCTAGTGCCTCTAACTAATAGCCATCATGCTTCGAATCGTGAATGCATTCAGAGACTCAAAAAATTAGTGAATTCAATTGTTTCATAATCTGACCAGGTTTAGTAAATTCATAAAATTCAATTGTAAAATTCAAATTAGTAAATTCATAAAATTCAATTGTATCATTATTAAAAACCAAAAATCTAGAGTTGACTTGTCGAATAGATGGCAATGAAAGTGAAAGAATTAATTTGCATATCATTAAGCTAGCAATTTGCATTATTACATCTAACGTTAGCTGTATAGTGCTGCTAATTTTTTTTTTTTGTTTTTTTTAGAAGCCAATTCTTGTTGATGTAGAAAGAAAAACGCTTTGAAAAAATTTCATTCCAAAGTTTTCAACTCATTTTTCAAGATGGAATTATGAAAATATTAAAGAATTTTCTATGAGAATATTTTTTTTTCAATCGTACATTAATCTTTTTTTTTATCAACATTAATTACAGCGAGAAAAATCACCTAAATTTAACATAAGCGATTTGAATAATCCTTTTTTTTAAAAAATAAAGAAAAGCCCTTAATCCTGAATAAGGATAAAGGCAGTTTTATTCGCCAACAAAAGGCTTTTACCGTTTATTCCAACTAAACGTCTCGCAAATTACCATCGAGTAGAAAGAGAGAGAGCTATCCGTGATCAACGTAATGATAATTCATAGACAGATCACAGCGGTTGACCTGATTCCTATGTATGATAGCTTTATTCAACGAATGAGCACAACCTGTTACGTATTCTCATTCGTCGATTATGATGAATTTGAGATGGGTGGTTGAAGGGTAAGTGATTGCTGTTCACATGATAAGGAAGGTCCAGTTGGAGCTGATGCTACAATCGGTTGTGGTGCATGCAATATTGTTGCCGGTGGAGAGAGAATAGTTGTTGGTGCAGATAGAATCCGTGGCGAAAGCACGAGCACTCGTAGACGATCAGTCTCAGCGCGTAAATGCTCCAATTCGAGTCGTAATCGAATATTCTCTTGCTCAAGAACGGCTGCTCGAACTGCCATCTCATCCTCCTAGAAGTAGATTTTATTCAATCGACTTTTTGGCTATACTCGATTAATAATACTAAGAATCATCCCTCTTTCATTGTGAAAAAATTAAAATTGCGCAAATCAACTCACACAATTGTTACATATTATCTGCTTTCATTAACTAAATTACCGATGGTGCTTAAATAAAGGTATATATTGAGGTCGAACGCATACAAGTCGGATAGCTGAAAGT
>QEWY01001890.1:81441-111479 GCA_006503575.1 Baylisascaris schroederi | reverse complement strand
AGATTGATATTTTCGCCTTTTATAATCATCCGATAGGTATTGATAGTGATGCGATGCTCTAATTCATTTTTCGAGTAGTTGAGGCGCTGATAAATGTTGAGTCGATTGCCTGTTATAATGGCCATATGCATTTGCGGTTATATTGAGCGGGAAACACTGTTGATAGAAGGAAGTGGATATGTTGGCAAGTCAGAATTGTAATTGTGAGCGGCTATGTGAATCTTGTTTGTTCCTTTTCATCCAGGAAGTTATTCCATTAAATCAGCAGTTTCCATGCGTTACTCTTTGTCCAATATTGGTTCCTGATACAGTCTGTTGATACGCGGTTACGACGTGATGGTACAATAACAGCCTTACCTGTTCCGCCTGAGGTAACTAGGTAAAGAGAGGCAAAAGAAGGAGATGAAGGAACGTGAAGGAAGAGAATAAACTTTATTCACTACTCGTATTTGTTTCAGATCTTTCAACGGCGTATTATGCAGCGTCGCATCCAGGCGGTGTACCAATAACATTCGCTACAGCACCTACTGAATCGCCGGGTCTATCGACTGGTTCCATTGTTCAAGGTGATCTTCGAGTCTACCACCAAAGACTGCGATAATCCAGGAATAGAGGAATTCATAGGGTTTTCTACAAAATATGCGATGTCTGTTTAGAGATGTTCGAGTGAACACTAATTAAGGCTCTATTTCCGATCGAACTTTGCCTTGGAAGGTGTCGTTAGGTTGTTGAACTGGGATTTTAACATCTTTTACGAGAACTGCAACAAGTTATGCTTATGATAAGTTGTACCAAAAAACTGCGCATTGTATTTTCAGCGGAAATATCCGATTGGGTTTACCTCATTTGACCGACAAGCTGCAGGGCTTAATGAGCACATTTGGTTTTTATGGCGGTTTTTTCTGGGAGATGGAAGTTAGCAATTTTAGATTTCTAATTTCTTTGGTAATTTATTTTAATTTTTAAGGAATTTGTAAAAGAGTTCACTACTTTTGTTTGAGAGAGCTGGTAGATAACATTTCTGCTAATTTTTTTGCTCAGTTTTTTGTTGCTGTATTAGAGGGTATTATAGTCAGAATAGATAGCATTGAATGTTTGAGAAAATAGAAAAGCACTTAAGCGTCTTGCAACGAAAAAAAGTCGAATGAATGTTGGGTGGATGCAGCTATTTCTGCTGATGTTGTTTTCTATAACCAGTTATTCTTGAAATCGGAATGACTGGCCTCTTACCCTCCCCCCGTTTCCTCCCACTTTTTTGATTTATTGATGCTGATGGACTTTCCTCTGAAAGCCTGTTGAATTTTCAACTTCAGGTACATCCCCGACAGAAGCGAAAGCGAATTTCCTGTTGGGTAATGGGAGCAGTAACCTAATCCAGTTGACAGGTGCCGCAGCCTCACCATCAAATTATGATGCATTGCAGCATGCATATGCTGGCATCCATCAATATGCAGGTTGATTCACACTTTTTTAAGCTTTTTTCTGATATAATTTTGTTTTTGTCAGTAGCTATTCTGTTTGGTTGGAGATTATGTATTGCAATACATAGAAAACAAGTTATATAGGATGCACTCACAGAGTCATGTTTTGACCGGTGGGAATTACTTTCGCTAGTGGATTTAAGGTTTGGTTAGCTGAATGGCTAATGTTCGAGTTATCGGTTTCCGTTGAGGAAGTTTTACAGTGTGGCTAACTTATTGTTTAAGCGGGGTAATATCCAGATGAGAGGATTGGGCGAAGTTCAATTGTGTGTTTGTGGTATTCTTTGCTTTTTCGATTATTCTGTATTCACGGGTCACGTCGGATTTTGTTGCCCTCAAACTAAGGGTTTAGGAGTCGGGATAGGCTGACGTTTTATTTTGTGGGAGATTACAGATAAGTTCATAAGAATAACTTAGTGAAACTGTGGCAAACTTCAGTGAAATGCAAGATGAACTTGATAAAGTTTTTTCCTAACGTATTCTGGAAAGCGTTAGCAACTGTTATTGAGCAGATAGTCAGTAGTAATAGACTCATTTATTATGCAGCCAACCTGCATGAAAGTTCATTGGGGTCCATTAACTTGCACGGGTNGGGGGGGGGGGGGAGAGAAGGGGGTGAAGAAGAAGGTTCCACTTTGTAGGGGTGATATTGGTGCCATATTGTGCACTTTGCACTCGAGAGTATCGGAGAAGGGATATGCTTCACGGACCGTTTACTGGTGTAAAGGGCTTTTCTGGACCTTGCTGAGAGCACTTTTTTAGATGCGTTAGGATGGAAGAGGAGAACAGTTTAGAGAGGGTTCATCGCATTGGTTACTCGGCAGACTGTTTCAATGTTAATGAAGGAATTTATGATTGGATAACGGCACTTCAGTTTCTATTAAATTGGGTTGGCTTTTTGCATTTCCTGTAATATTTGATGTTGTGAGTTTGTTGTTTAGCGAGGAGAGTAGTATATTAGTTTCACCACGTGATCTGCCAGTGGAGCAGGTAAAGCGACTCCCAAAAGTAGTGTTTTTTGAACCAATCAGCTGTTGTGAAAAGCGCCATTATTGGTCTCTCTCAATCGGAGGTGGTGATAAAAGCCTCGGAATATGGATTGAAAAGATGTTTTCAGCGGCGTTCCCTCAACTAACAACGAACGGGCAGCAGATGTTGGTGAATGCAGCGACACCAAATATGTCAGTGGTAACGTCGACGACGAGTGGTGGTCAATCGAAGGGACCCGATGGGTGCAATTTATTCATCTATCATTTGCCGCAAGATTTCGCAGATTCCGATTTGGTGACTACCTTCTCACCTTTCGGAAATATTCTTTCGGCTAAAGTTTTCATCGACAAACAAACCAACCTCAGTAAATGTTTCGGTTAGTGTTTCTGAAGCTACTGTTTTGGAGGAATAAGTTCATTCACTTTTTGCTTTCAAGGAAGGAGATGCCGGGAGGAGGGGGAGGAGATGGTTTCAGAGCTCCCTATATAGATTTGAAGGGTAAGTTGGAAGGCGAGTTTAAGTAACCTGAATATATGAGCCTATAGAGTAGATGCATATGTGATTGAGCATATACAACTGGGAAAGAAAGATTATCTCATAACGGGACCTGGAAGAGATGGAGAACAGGGAAGGAGGTAAGGCATCACAAGGGAAGATGAGAGCCCTATTCTGCGCCTTAGAAGAATTTCAGGGTTTCCGGTAATTGGTTAGTTAGAATGAAAAATGAGGTCGTCCTGAAATAAATTTTCAGGAAACCGTAGAATTTTTCTGGAACTCGAAGAATTTACCAAAAGCTTTGTGCGGAAAATTTGAAACGGCAGCCGCAGCATTAGAGCTTGGATTCAGCAATTAGCTTATGCTTTAATACGGAGACAGTTCTGTGAAGCATCTAAAGGTGAAGGAGGGAAAAACAGAATGAGCCTCCTGAATGTGAACAGAGGAATCCCGTTTAACTATTCAGAGATTGCGAGATGCGGTACTGAGTATAGCGAGTGCATATTGGTCTGTGTTTAGAAGATGGCATCCAAGAGGACTATTTGTAGAGGGGGAGGTTGAATTCGCCTCTCATTAAGTCATTATGCTTGGTTACTCATTACCATATCGCTGATATGGATTTACTGTTGTTTAGAGATATTTGATAGCATGGATCTTTGCACTGAGTATATTTTCCGAATTCAGAATTGATATGTGCGAGTAGCTGGCAGGTCCATAATAACGGGAGACTTTAATCATTCTCATTTGAGTTTAAATTTTCTGCACATTAAGTGGCCGGTTTTCATGAGATGATCGGATTGCTGATAGGGAGCGATTAGGGAGAGAAGGATGAGAATTGACAGGAAGGAGAAAACCATTCGAGAGGGAATGCTTGCGGACAGGAATGCGACCGGTAGAGGAATGCGAAAGGGATTATGCTTGTCTAGTGGACTAATTTATATTCATGATAACTAAGAGTAAGGTTTTCAGGTTTTGTGAGTTACGATAATGCGGTCTCAGCGCAGAATGCAATCGCTGCGCTGAACGGATTCCAGATTGGTTCGAAACGGCTAAAGGTACAGTTGAAACGAGGCAAGGATAGCAAACCATATGTACATCCGGGCAACTCAGCAGTGCCGACGAATGGAACAACCCTATCGGCGTGATGGTCGATCATCACAACGACACATACTGTAAGAGTGTTCAAATGAATTACAAAACGGTGTTGTTTATCAGACATTGCCTGTTTGTCCTTTGTGTTGATGCGTCCTTTTTATGTGGTGCAGATAATTGCTTGCAAACGGTTCAGCACCTGTGTCTTATTTCATTGTTATTGTGCTGTTGAAAGTCGAGAGACCGCCTAAGTGGAAGTTCTACCCTAGATCGTCACCGTCGTCGAAAGATATCGAGGGTATTCTATCGTCATTCTTTACTTTCTCATCCCCGATTCTAATTGCTATCGTAGTATCTTGCAGATGTTGCCTAAAATACGCAATTTATTTAAATCACATTAGAAGTTGGCGAAGTGAAATTAAAGAAGCCATTCGGCGTATTCAGCGACCTTCAGTAGAAAAACAAAAGAATCCTATTTTTAGTAGTTGATTAGCACTTGATGTCATTGATTCGATTTATAGCTGCTTCTTTATGAGGGTTGAATTTAGATTTTCAGGTGGCAATTGATTCAAAGGGTAAAAATTCATTGTTTTTGTCTCGTTCGGCTTTCGCCTGTGTTGCTTTTGTCTCTTGTCGGTGTCTTACTTTGAGCATTTTGAAGTCTGTGCTTGTCCGCCACACAGAATGACGTTCTGCTTGTCAGTGAATAATTTTGTGTTTGTTTGTTAAACGTTTGAGTTGTAGGAGAATAGGATGATTCGTAACGGTGATCGCATTTAACTCAGCAGATCTCCGCCCACCTACGCTTCTTTTTATGAGCGCGTTCATCATGCACTTTTGAAATGTCCCTGTTGATAGAAATATGAGATCGCTAGAAGGTGAGTGATCGCTAGAGGGTGATACGTAGGTATTGCTTAAGTTATTGGAGTATTAATGATTGAGGAGTGTCATAAGAGTAGTGGTGCTGTTGCGGGAAGTAGCGATTATTTTCTGCAGGAATATTAGAATTATTATAAATGGAAGCAGAAGCTTTCCATAGGTTTTGTCAGCTATGAAGAGATTTTAAAGTAAATTTTCCACGCACAAAATAAATGGTTCCGAACTGAAGCAGTTTGGGAGCTTTATTTGGATGGGTTCGTTTTTTCAAAAAATTCATTTGGTTTGGAAATTTTTTGGCAACTAAATATTCACGAAAAATTGCGAATTTTATTTGTGGGATTTTTTAGAGCTGAATCGAAAATAGATCAGATTGGGGTTTTACATAGCAAAAGCGTTGAGGCTATATCTCATTAATTTTAAATAATGCCAATTCTAGGTGGTGCTTGCTATGCGAAAATTCTTGCAACTGCTGAGAACTAGGAAGGGGGTGGATGAAGAATGGAGAGTTAAACACAGATCCTTCCTTACCCATTCGGCTTGTTTTGCCATATTTGACTATATACAGTTTCAAAAGCTAAGTATTTTTATTACCTGTATAGTTTTATTACTTATGTATATATGTTGAGTGATTGTTTGTTGCTGCCTATTGCATTTAGTTTGTTTTTTTGGTCGCATTTTTTTAAATCTACGCAACACTTTCGTCCCTTTTTTTTGAAATCAATTTTTGTAGCGGCTAGATCATACTGGTGGACGGCGTTATGAGGGTATTTTGCTTTTCTTTGCCAGTTGCCTAAGTTTTATAGCTTCCTTATAAAAATTTGTAGCAGAATAAGTTTTTCGTTTCTGAAATTCATCGTTCAATAAGATGGGTATGTGTGCTTGTAATTGCATCATTTGTTTGCAATATATGTTAGTCGTCGCAGCATTTTGTCTGATTGTTTTGAATTTATTGCTTAGTTACATCACCATATTAGCAGTAATGCCCAGTGGTCAGGTAGCGATAATGTCAAGTGATCATCTGCCAGTGATGTTCAGTGGTCACTTGGCAGCAAGGTCTGGTGGTCACATTATACACAGCGTAAGCTACATAGGAGATGAAACACTCGTTTCCGGTATTGCATAGCAATAACTAACTTCCTCAATCACATAGCGTGCTGGTGTTTTTCAATTTCACCTTATGCCTGCAGTCAGGCTTTGTTTTGTCCGACCACGAGCACCGATTACACAAATTTGATGCTACGTTCTTTTCCGGTTACAGCGATGTTCACCTCCCTTTCACAGGACACCTTCAAAGGGAGCATAAGCATTAGCTACGTTCTAATGACTGTATTGCACCGCACATGTTGACCACTGATCACTACTGTTCTGGTATTTTTGATTTGCATAGCATGATTGATGGCATGTGGAGCGTTCGATTACTATGATGTAGCCAACCTCAGATTTCCTCCCTTTTCCCCTCTACACCAGTTTCATTTATATCACGGCTTCATTCGCAGTATTTATGGGGCCTCGTAGTGAATCGAATGAAGTAATATTTGTTATTTATTTTACCATCCATAAATTTTGTGAAATGAACAGGAAGACGCCGTTTATCATGGGAAAGAAATCTTCCGATTTTAAGCGCTTTAACTGCTAATTGGGAGCGGTCTAGTTTCAAAGTTTCATATAAGACAATCCAAACCTTCTTCAGCAACACGTGTCAGATATAAGTAGGAAATGAATGGTGTCGAGTGGCAACATCCCCCCCTTCCCCCTCCCCCCCCCCTCCCCCCCCCCCCCCCCCCCCCCCCCCCCCAACAGGACTAACAGCCTAATTTTAGGGGCTAGTGGAGGGAATTGCTTCCAAATAGCAAGAGGTTATGATTAACTAGGAGGAAGGTAAAAATTAGAGGGAAACGGAAGGTAAAATGTGTCGCCACATTCTGAAAAAAAAGTTCTGGCTATGTCAATGGTTTCTTCTGTGCGATGTTTTGCTATGTCCGTAAAGATGTACGTTGATCTATAATTTTTCTGTGGATGTTTGCTTTGCTTTGTTGACTAGCACATCATGTTGAATGAATCGGTGGTGCGGCTTTAGCTTCGTAGTGTGTCTGTGTGAGAGAGAGAGAGAGAGAGAGAGAAAGAAGCCTTGTATTGAGAGAATGAGGAGAGAAGCCTTATACACGTTTTGCTGGTTTCCTTTATGCAATATTTGTTTTTTTGTCTTCCATAATCTCGTTCTTGTCCTTGCCAAGCGGTGTTTTGGTCATCAATGTTCTTGCCGTCGTTTCACTACACATTCTTGCTGTTTTCCTCTTAGATTTTTTTCTGTTTAATCTCATATGGCTACATGTATTTCTTGTTTTGCTACTTAACTTAGTTTTATAAATGTTTGTTTGTTTTATAATTTCATGGTTTTGTCCATTTTGTCCATACTTGCCTTTCGTGTTTTTGTTATATATGACATTCTATCCAAAATGATGCAAAAGTATGTTACTGTTTACAACCGTTTCCTGCTTCAGTTTTTTATGAAGACGGGCGAGGGGGAATCACTTTTACTGGTCATATATGACATTTTGCTTGCCTTCATGTTGTTAACAGTAATCGTCATAGCGTTTCTTGGAGAGTTGTGATAAAAAAAGGTTTCATTTCGTGCTTTGTGCTTAATCTTGCACATTCGAGTTCGTTACCGTTTTTCATTGAACGGAAGGATTACATACTTTTGTAAAACCCGACATGATTAGTAGAATTAAATGATGATATGTTGCAAGGATGTTAAGTGAATGCAGGGCTTCAAATGGTTAGAGGCGTGTATGGTGGTCTAATATTCAAAGTTTCTATTCCCGTACTTTTCAAATTTTTCAATTTTTGGTTGAAGTATGAGTGTTGGCGAGATGACGTATTAACACTGACCAGTCGTTCCTGTAGTGTTTGTTTTGCGTCGAGCACAACGCTGTTCGTCATATAATAGTTGACGTTAAAGAATTACAAATGGGCGTAATGCACGATACGCCGATGTGTACGTCTTTCACTTTGAATGGCTTTTTATTATCTTTTTTTTTTGAACGTGATGGTGGAAATATCCGGTTGTCAATTGTTATGACGTTAAACAGTCTATAGTCTTGTCTGGTCTAAATCGTTCAAAAAACTTGTCCGTCCACCCAATGAGAGGTTGTTTTGTTTGCACCAAATTTTTGTTTCGTTTCGAAGTACTTATTTATTGGGTTGTCGTAATGTTGATGCAAACGGGTGCAATCAGTGCTGATTCACATTTGCCATTTCGAATCGTTCGCTTTTTTCAGGGTGTTGAAGGGAGAAGGGAAACATTATGTGTGGTTGTGCACTGTTGCGCTCATAGCTAGTGTTCATTGCCCCCGCCTTCCTTTCCCGTTTCCTTGCCCCCACCGCCACTTCCCCCTCTTCCTTGGGAGGGAAAAATACAGAGGGCGTAGTCCGATGACTATTTGCATCATATTCAATAATGGCAATTTACCTGGCGTTAATCGCTTTAGTTATTTGGATGTGAGGTCTGTAGTGCATTCAATGCAAGGCTGCGGGCGTATTTAATGCAGGACCGCAATGCATTTAATGCATTGCTGCCACGCATTTAGTGCAGGGCTGCGAAATCTCTCGCTCCTTTGCAGCGAATAATTTGGTATTTCGTATGGTTTTTTGAGTAGTTAACAATAATGACAAGAAATGGATTGAAGTCCAGAAGGAAAAATATGACAAGACCTTTCGGGGATTTGAATCAGGATTTTTTCAGTTTTCAAGATTGCGCAAACAAGCCCTTTATAAGTCTAAAACTTTTCAGTAGCGTTGCTATTCGATTCGAACCTGTTCAAACGTTTCATCACAGGATATTATTTTGCCGTTTGAATTTTTCAAAGAGGGAAGTGCTAGTGACTCAAAAACTGCGCAGATTCTCCACAAAAGTATTTATCAGAGATCGGTCCGATGTAGTGGTGGTGGGCTAATCCTCCCTGCATATTACCCCAACTCTTCTTTCACTCCCCTCCCCCGCCCCCCCCCTCCCACCGATTGAGGGGGATGCGAAAAAGGACTGGATGTTTGGCTGTGTCAGTATAAACAGGCTGTAGAGGTAGGTGTATGCAGAACTAGATGGGAGGTTTAGCATCTTTTATGCAAATATTAGTAGCTATCAGGTATCAGCACACCGAGGTGTGATCGGTTTCATAGGCTCTTCCTGTTGAAGCCACATAGGACAAGATTCATATTCTTTGGGCCAACAGAAAAATAGGCATCAGTTCGGATGATGCGCAAATCAATGTGTAAATATTTTCCTTTATTATCTAAGGAAAGAATTATATTGTTATTTTCTTGATCGACTGCAAGCAAATTCTATAATTTCTACCATGGGGGAATTGTACTATTCAAGCGGTAATCTTAGGAGACATTGGGATAGTACCCACTATTGCTAAAAGATCATAGAAAGTCTTAGTTCGATTGAGTTTCTGACTAAACGAATCTTTACTCCACCTGCTATTATTGCCTGTCCTTTTTTTCAGTATTTCAGTGCTTCAGTACTTCCTATGACTGCAACAATAACAAAAAGAAAAACAGATCTTTATAGGTAAACGATTAAATGAAGTCAATGAAAGAGATCAGATAATAGATAAAGGGCACAGAAAGAACGGGGCATATGAAAAGAAAGCACACTTTTATAAAGTAATAATGAAATATTTTCAGCAGGTTATGTGATATGAAAAAAAAGAAAAGCAGAAAGCGTTTGGTGGCGAGATACTCGTAACGTGGATTTGGCTAGCTCGTCACGCTCACATAGAACACTCAGCCTTGGAAAGAGATGCGGAAGGTCGACGTACAAACTACAAAGTGCAGAAGTCGTCGAATTCCGAGAGTTTGGTTAGTTTTTTTTTTCTTAATGATCTATTCGAGGATGCTACGCTATGTGGATAGATGTAATTGACTCGAGAGAGATGAGCGTTCTATAAATGACCATTTGCTCACACAGATAAAGAAAATGAGATGAAAATCAATGTTCCAAAAAACTATGTGAAATAGAGAGGGACAGATAAGTTACACGTATAAAGTAAGGAAGTAGTGAAAAAAATCGGAAGAAACAAAGAAGTTGCACATAACAAATAAAGAAATAGCACATACAGTGGAGAAAATAAAGAAGTTATGGATGTCGAACAGGGAAATCTTGAATGGGATTTGTGGTCTAGTTAAAGACAGAAAGGGCGCTTGGGTACCAAAATTGATTTCACGGCAAAGATACATTGAAGAGACGGTTCATTTGTTCTCATTTTCCAGTCATTGAGTGGGAGGTCTAAATTTTTGCACAGCTCGCTCTCTCGAGGAAATTCGTGCAAACCTATATGTGAGTCGCAAAGCCATCCATTCTTCCCACCCGTATCCGTAGGAATCAAGCTCTTTATAGTTTTCTTGATAATCAAGCCTTGGTAGTTATCAAGCGCACCGGAAATTTCATCGCTTAGCTCCTCCGAACTGCATTTACACAACAGTCCCTTCTGTCTATTTATTGTAGTTACTGCAGCAAAAGAAAAAGTGAGAAAAAAAAGGAAAAATAGTTGGGCGAATATTTTTTGGCAGATGTTTTGCGTGATTTGTTAGTGTTACACATTTTTAATGATAGAAAAGCGAGTCCGTTATATGGCATGTGCCATATTCCTCATTGCGTACTTTCACTAATCACGCTTTCATAAGTGATGCTTTTGGTTAGTGCTCCAGAATCCGGTACTCCTTCTTCGCGGCTATGTTTCATCCCATAGAGTCCGTAGATCGCGAATCCTGAATATGCATATAGTAATTGAAAAATCGAATAGGTTTTTTTCTTGAAAAGAGACTTTCGTACTTCACTATCACCAGAAAATGTCGCTGAAAATTTCTGATGCGCTGGTAATACTGACGCAAAATATGCGCAAATATTTGTAGCATCGAATTTTATAATTATGTTATTCGTCATAGACTATAAGATTGTATATCTTTTTGTTATTCAAGTTCCACGTTTCTCTGAGAGAATTTATGTGTTAATTTTATTGAAAGGATTATTTGAAGATATTTTGAGATATGTTGAATGTTTTTGAGTTATGAGCCAACTGAAATCCGGCTCAGAGTGAGAATGATAATGAGGTGTTTTTGATGATCAACGAGAACTTGTCCGCAGACAGGAACGAATCTGCGAAAGGTCGCGGGTTCGTCTCCGTCTGCGGACAAGTTCTCATTGGTCATCAAAAACACATTATTTTGAGGTATATGCGTTTCTATTCCTTTCTGCTCTTTTTATGCGCTTTTGCAAGCTTCATTAATTTGGTCTTACACTGATAAGGTTGGAAAGCAAATCCTACATAGACTTCGGTTTTCGACTCGAGCATTTAGGCATATAAGTGCACTAACGTTCTTCATTTTATCATTTGCTGTTAATTTATGAGATCGGTTGGTTTGGTGGTGGGGATTGCAAGAGCGCATATTGTGCCAATTTCTTTAGCACATCACTTCTATAGTCGTTTTATTTCTTTAAAATTAAGACTGATATAGGTATAAGTGACGATTACCGATTACAAGCCAAACAACGAGTCGTAACCATGTGATAGGTGCTAGATGCATCATCAATAAGATATTAGTCAGCATACTGATCGATGGAATAAGGGGTACAAGTGGCACCTGCAAATCAGCTTTCAAGGTAGCATCAAGCTTATAGTTTGTATAGAAGAAAGAAGTCTTGTTTTTTATATTTTCCATTCGCTCTCATTTTTCACTCATTCCAAGCTTCAAGCAGATATCCAGAAAATCCAGAAGAACATCAGCTAGCGGGGTTGAGAGATGAGGGAAATCGATGGGGATTCCTTGTTGAGAGATCTGACGGGGATGGCCGATCCTGACTTTATAGCAGGACTAAGAAATCCTCTTTCTCTTTATTTCTGACTGTTGAGATCTGATGAACAGGTTGGTTTATGTTGTTGAATGTCGACTGGAGTAGTTTATCCATATTGTTTATTCGATCTCATATTCGCATTGTACCATCAGGCTGCTATATGCTGCTAGTGTTTTTACAATCTTGCATTTATTGGAAGTGTGCCATTTTTGAGAAAAAACATGGATTTTTATAATGGGATGTTTTGTTGACCAATGAAAGCAAGTTTTCATTGGTCATCAAAACATCCCATTATCATTCGCAGTCTGAGCCGGATTTCAGTTGGCTCATAACTCAAAAGCATCAAACATATGGATTTTTATATTTATGCAAATTTTCGCAATTATTCATGCACATCTTTATGTAATTTTTCATGCAGATTTTTGCGCTAGAATTTATATACGTTGGATGTTTTTGAGTCCGGAAAGCCGAGCTTCAGCTGGCTCATAACTCAAAAACATCCAACATATATATGTATGCCCTATGTCAGTTCAATTCTGGTGCATGGCATAATGCGCCCACCAGAGTGTCGTATAACGTACGCACATGAACTGACGAGAGTTCATAACGCGAGGTTGATGTCCAGTGAAAACGTCCGCGGTAGCTCAGCGGTAGAGCGCTTGCCCGGCAAGCGAGAGGTGGCAGGTTCGTCCCGTCTGCGGACAAGTTTTCATTGGTCATCAAAAACACCCCATTAGAACTTATTTATGTTGGATGTTTTTGAGTTATGAGCCAACTGAAGACCGGCTCAGACCGAAAATGATAATGGGGTGTTTCTGATGACCAATGAAAACTTGTCTGCAGACGAGGACGAACCCGCGACCTCTCGTTTGCCGGGCGAGTGCTGTACCGCTGAGCTACCGCGGACGTTCTCACCGGTCATCAACCTCGTGTTATGAACTTCCGTCAGTTCATGTGCGCACATTATACGACACTGCGGTGGGCCCATTACGCCATGCACCGAAATTGAACTGACACAGGGCAGACATATATATGTTGGATGCTTTTGAGTTATGAGTCAACTGGAGTCTGGCTCGGACTGAGGATGGTAATGGGGTGTTTTTGATGACCAATGAAAACTTGTCAGCAGACGGGGACGAACCCGCGACCTCTGGTTCGCCGGACGAGTGCTCTACCGCTGAGCTACCGCGGACGTTCTCACCGATCATCAACCTCGTGTTATGGACTCCCGTCAGTTCATGTGCGTACATTATACGACACTCCGGTGGGCGCATTGGGCCCTGCAAGTCGGCTCAGACCGAGACAACGGGGTGTTTTTGATGACCAGTGAAAACTTGCCCGCGGACGGGGACGAACCCGTGGCCTCCCGCCTGCCGGGTGAGCGCTCCACCGCGGGCGTTCTCACCGGTCATCAACCTCGTGTTATGAACTCCCGTCAGTTCATGTGCGTACATTATACGACACTCCGGTGGGTGCATTACGCCATGCACCGAAATTGAACTGACACAGGGCAGGCACGTATATATTGGATGCTTTTGAGTTATAAGCCAACTGAGGTCGGGCTCTGGGCCGGACTTCAGTTGGCTCATAACTCAAAAACATCCAACATATATATATCTGCCCTACGTCAGTTCAATTCAGTACCATCGCGAATGGTCCTTTAGTGAATATTCTCACACCACATAGTATCTACTAGCGAAGTGGAAGCACAATCCCCCTAGAAGTTCATCTACATGGTCCATTCAGACTAAACCTGATCACTCATCACTCGTAAAACACTGAGATGCCTCTAACTTCAACTACTGAAAGAACTCGGATTAGCTATACGAATGGACTGCGCGAGATTCTGACTCCGGAGTCGCTCATCGGTGATTGGGACTGATTGGGAGTCTTAAATCAGTGAGAGTTGGGAGACAGGGCAGACATATACGCATTGAACGTTTTTAAGTTGTGAGCCAGGTGAAGCCCGGCTCTGAGCCGGACCTCAGTTGGCACATAACTCAAAAACATCCAACACATATATATGCCTGCCCTATGTCAGTTCAATTCACTACCATCGCAAATGGTCCTTTAGTGAATATTCTCACGTTATATAGTATCGACTAGCGAAGTGGAAGCGCAATCCCCCAGAAGTTCATCTACATGGTCCATTCAGACTAAACCTGATCACTCATCACTCGTAAAACACTGAGATGCCTTCAACTTTAACTACTGAAAGAACTCGGATTGGATATGCAAATGGATTTCGCAAGAGTCTGACTCCGGAGTCGCTCGTCAGTGATTGGGAGTTGATTCCCCTAAGCGAGTCTAAATGCTATTGCTATTGAAGCAGCCGTTCTTGTGTCTCTTACTTCACTGACAATAAAACTGAATGAGGACAGAAAATTGTACATTTGTTGCTACTTGCCAACCAAGCAGCTTGCGAATTTCCCCTACCTCTGGCCCACCTGTGAGGACTAACGCCTATGGTGGCTACTTTTCACTGTTACCAGTCCTATAAACTGAACTCACCCCTAAAAGATTATAACGCATCTGTCGGCGCTTATGAGTGCTACTACTTCCCATATTCCTGATTAGTGAATGCTTTCAATAAACCTAACCTTGAAGCTGATTTGTGCCTTATTCTGATGGTGCAGACAAATCAGAATGAAAGCGGCAAGCGACATCAGTGCGAATAGTATACTGCCGATAACACCGCTCATTGTTCGCGCATATCCGGTAGCGAAGATAACGCTTACACCAGCATCACAAACAATCATCGTGAATACACACCATGTGACCGCGACACCAGGACGTGGGACACTTAGCCAGCTCTGACCTGGCACCCACTCCCTAATACGACCTCCTATAATGCAACCAGTTATCGGAAATAGCTCACTTCCTGATTTTTTTTATTTAATTAATTACTTAACCAATTAATTAATTATTTCATTAATTAATTAATCAAATTAATTATTTGAATTCAATAAAGTGAATAAGATTAATTAACTAATTAATCGATTAAACAAAAAATAAATAAGTGAACGAACAAATAAACAAATAAATGGATAAAATTGATTTAATTTAATTTAATTTAATTGATCGAATAGATTAAAAATTAAATAAATTAATCAAATAAATTAATTTGATTAATTAAGTTAACTGAAGTAAATCAAATAATTTGAACAAACTAATTGAATAAATCAAATAAATAAATAATCAAACAAATAAAATTGATTAACTAATTAATTAATTGATAAGTTAATTAATTTATTAAATGAATAAACAAATAAATAAAAGAGTTAATAGTAACGAATGAATAAATAAATCTAAGTAAATAAATAAATAATAGATGAATAAACGAATAATTAATTAATTAATTAACCAATTAAATCAACAAAAAAAGAACTAATTGACTGATTAATTGAATCGAATATATTAATTAAATTAATAAGATTAACTGGATGAATTAAATAAGTCGAATAAATAAATTAAGTAAATTGGAAAAAAACTGAATAAAAAGTTGAATGAACTAAATAAATTAAACCAATTAGCTTGATATAAATAAATTGAATAAATCAATGGAAAAAATTAATTAACTAAATTAATCAATAAATTAAATAGATTAACTAAATAAATCAAATAAATAAGATGAATTGAATGAATTGAATAGATTGAATGAATGTATTAATAAATTAATTAAATAAAAAGTTCATTTTAAATAAGCGAATTTAATAAATAAATAAATAGATAAGCAAATAAATTAATAAATGAATAATAAATGAATTAATAAACTAATTAATTAATTAATTAGTTGATTAATTAATTAAATGAATAAACAAACAAAATAAATGAACAAATAAATAGGTAAATGGAATTATTTAATCAGCAAATCAATTAATTAGTCGAAGAACAAACTAATTAATTAATTTAATTAATTTTCTTTTCACTCATTTATTTAATAATTCAATCGAATGAATTAAATAAATTAATTGAATGAACTAAGTATACTAAATAAATCGAATAAACTAAAATAAATTAAACAATTTAAATAAACTGAACAAATTCAATGAATAAATGAATCAATTGATTGGCTAACTAATTGATTAAACTTAATTGGATAAATTAAATTAATTAATCAAATTGATGAACTAATTGAACGAAATAAATAAACTAAATTAATTAATTATGTAAATAAAATGAATTAATTAAATTGAATTAAACTAATTGAATATATTTGAATAAATCAAATAAATTATAAAAATAGACAAATAAATAAATGACATTGATCCATTGACTAATTAATTAATTGCTTAGTTAATTAATTAATCAAACGGATAAATAAAGAAATAAAGAACAGTAAATAAATAAACAAATAAAGAGTAGATAAGTGAATAAATAAGTAATGAATGAATGAATAAATAAACAAATAAATTTTTTAAATGAAAGGAAAATAAACTAATTAGTTAATTGATCGATTAAATTGAATAAATTAACTAGATTGATAAAATTACTTGAATAGGTTGAATCGATCGAATAAGTTAAATAAAAATTAAAAACGAAAGACTGAATAAATTGGGAGAAGTCAAATAAAAAACTAAACGAATTGAATAAACTAGATAAATTAAATTAATTAATTAAATTAATTGAACTAACATAAATCGGTTGAATAAGTTAATTAAATAAATTAAACAAGTTAAATAAACTGATAGTTTAAATAATTTAAACTGAATAATTTGAATGAATAAATTAATTAAATAAAGAAATTAAACAAATTGAATAGATCAGATAAACTAAGTGAATTAAATAAATTTAATAAATTGAATAATTTGAACAAATTAGTTGAATTGATTTAATTAAATCGAATGAATTAGATAAATTAAATAAGTTAAATAAATTATATAAATTTGTTAAATTAAATGAATAAATAAATGAATTAATATAAGAATGAATGAATAAATAAACTAATTAATTAATTAACAATTGATTAAACAATTGCATAAATGAATAAATAAAATTATAAATAAATGAATTAGTTAAATAACTGATTGATTAATTAACTAATTAATTGATTGAATAAATTCACAAAATAAGTGGACAAATAAATGAATTTAATTAATTCATTAATTAATGGAACAAATGATAAATAAATTAATTACCTAGTTCATTTATTAACTGGATAATAAAGTAACTAATTAACTTAATTAAATAGTTGGTTTGTTAGTTCATTTATTTATTCAATCAAATAAATCAAATAGATTAGCTAATTAAATTGATTGTATAAACTGAATAAATTAAATGGATAAATTGAATGAATTAAATAAATCGAATGTTTTTTTAATAAATTGAATAGATTGATTGAATTATTTGAAATAGATTAAACTAAATTTAATTAGCTGAGTCAGGTAAACAAGTTAAATAAATTTAAAAAAATATATATATTGAAAAAATTATATAAGGTAAATAAATTTAATAAATTGAATAAGTGAATATACAAATAAATAAATAAAATCAATTAATCAATTAATCGCCTAATAGGCTGATTAATTGATTAATGAACTAAATAAAATTAATTAATTAAATAATTAACAAATAAATGATTAAAGGAGTTCAAAAATGAGGAAATATTACCGCTGCCTTCGGCGATTCCTTCTTCGATTGGAGTGGGACGATATCGAAGAACAATAACGCACGCTGAAACGATAGTATAGGCGAGCAATGTACCGATCGAGAGGAACTCAACCAATGTTTCGATATCGAACAGTAACGCGATTATTGATGTTGCAGCACCAAATACAACCACTGCATTCAATGGCACCTGAATATACGAAAGAATGAGTCGGATAATTGAAGCAGTTCATTCAGCATAAACGACCTGAATCCGGTATCGTTTATGCCACTAGTAAAGAAATATGACCCCGCTCAAACTGGCGCTAAGCTTGAAGTCTTCCATCAGAGAAGCCAAATCCCTAGCACTCTCTATTTTCAAATTCCAATACAATTTGTACACCTCATAATTTTTGAAGATATCAATGAGTATAAAACTAGATTGATCTACATTATCCTCAGATATACCTTATGAATGTAATGCACAGATGGAGAAGGCAAATCCTACTATTTGTTGCCATCCAGTGATCTCACTGCTAAGCAAAAGTTGGTTAAGACATGCTACTCATCGATTTTTAGAGTGAAATGCTTCCAGTCAAATGAAGCGTGGCATGAGTTTGTTACGTAAAGTGGCCTAAACCTGCTGGTAAAGAGAAACATGAACTTCGTGACTCAAATAATTTACAGTTGATTATGAAACACTTTTGCAAAAGTAACTCGTTTTTGATGACTTGGAAGGGGAAGAAAGGGAAGGATAAGTAAAGAGAAAATGCTTGATGGTCGTGCATTTGTTATTCATTTCCATATCATTCCAATTAATTTTAACCATTCTAAAGAATCATTTTTTCGCTTCAAAATGTAATCGATCTTCAATAGTCAATCATATTCCTTTAATTCCTTTTTGCTCTGAATATTTTTCTTATACAAAAGTTTTCCGACGCAGTAACATGTGATCGGAGATAATTTCCATGAGATATAAAGAACAATTTAAGTGATAAAGAATTTAAATTATTGCACTTTAACTAACAAGGCTTGTGGTCATGCCCGAAAGTGCTCCAACGGAAACAAGATATTTCGCCCATTCAGCTCCACGACTTGCGAATGCATCAGAGAATGCCGCTGTTGGATTAACCTTAATTAAAATAAAATCCATAAGAACTAACTAGAAATTACTGTTCTGAAAAATATTTATGAAATATCCATTCGTTAAATTTTAGCTACGCTCCAGCTCATTCTTTCGAACGTTGTGCAGAATTTCTAATCATTATGTAAGGATGAAGATATAGAGATGAAGCCAACATAGAGATGAGACTAATTTACATTTGAAAATGATACTAATCTACTTTTAATATGAATCTATCTTCCCTCTTGGCTTTCTCTTTCGTTTAGCAACCGATAATGTGAAGTTCGGGAACTTTGAATTCAACTCAATTACATTTAAACAATTCTAAATAATAAAAAAACAAATACACTGGCAAATTTTCACTATTGCCTCATGCTGGTTTATAGTGTACTTCACAATTGACGTTCTCTTCAGGTATGATCAGTAACCGCCCACCTCTTCTTCTTTCTCTACCTATACTCTTTTCTTTCCAGGTAGAAAGAGATGACTGTGAAGCGCATTTGATCGTTACCATGGAACCAATAGATCAGATGAAATAATAGAAGTTATATTTAGTCGTGAAATGCTGCATAAACTGAAACGATCTTAAGGTAGAGCAAACGATCGATAGAAATAAACGACTCTCTCGCATATCTTTACATAAGTTAGTGAATTAGTCATTTCAATAAAACTATATTTACTTATTTTCAAATATATTTATAAACAGTATACCTCACGGTAGGGTACCATAAGGGTGAGTGCAGCTGACATTAGAATATAAGCAGCCGTCACGATTGACATCGAAATAAAAGTTGCAAGGGGGATCGCACGAGATGGATCTATAAAGAATTTTCTGAATCATCAGTTACCTTTCCGCACAAAAAATCTCCCTAAATCGCCTCCCACAAAGCGGCGAAGTAATTTTTTGTTTCAGATTTCGTATTCCATGTTGTATCTACAAATTACAAACTGTTATAAATTAAAAAAGTTCATCTATATTACTTGCGCATTTAATTTTCTTTTAAATGCATAACGCCAGAGCACGGATCAAATTTAAAAAAGCGAAACTATCCTTACTCTTATCTAGCATGAACGGTTTCAGCGAACTCTTTCTAAAGATAAAAACATTGGTCACAAAATGCAAGGTCTAGGGATGCTTATAGAATCTACTAAAAACGCTTCTATAAATATCTAAATTCATCTATTCTTTGCGGCGAATAAGAATAAATTCATCGTTTATATGAAGAAAAAGGCCGCTGATTGAATAGTAAACATTAAATCTAAAACATCAAATTTTCCTCTCTATAATTCATTGAATTATATAAAATAAATCCTCAACGTATTATTCGGACTTGTTGCCAATAACTTGAACGGATATCAATATTCCGTTGTGCAAGCTCGCTGACTCAATAATCACTTAGTCAAAAATGATAAAAAGCTTTTAGTGCGCAAATTTTTATCTATAAACGAACGATTCATCGATATACGGAACTTTATAAACTAGAAAAACATATTCAAAATCTTTCTAGAACTCTTTCTCCTCCTTTCTACACATTTAACATCGAACATCTACTTTTGCGATAGTAACTGAAATCAATAACTTTTATACCACTAATTGAAATTAATTATTCTAGCAATAATTGAAATTTACTACTCCTATAACAGTAAATGAAATCAATTCAGCTAGTATTTTCTATCATCAAATAATTCGTTGATAATAATCGAAATAGTACCAGAAGCTTCCTCTCCAGCAGTGGCAAGACCATCGAATCCAATATAAGCGAAGAAACAACTAGCAGCGCCAGTCATCACTCCATTTAAACCGAATGGCATGAATCGTGGATGACCAGTTTCTTCATCACTTCCACTCCATAGTGAGAAATCGGCGAACGTAAATCCATACACAACGACAAACACGATCACCTTCAATCATAATTTTGATCCCATTTAAGATATACAATTGAAAGAAAACGTTCCATGCCTTAAAACATAAAATGCTCAATTCGATCCCATCAAAGAAACTCACGAAATGTTTTCAAATTTTCCCTTTTGATCTTGTACTGATCATCATTTATAGATTTTATGCTTTTTTGCCTCTTCTCATATCACCGATACTCACCTCAAATACTGCCAATAATGTTAGCGCCACTTTTGCCACATTGATTAGTGCCAACGTTCGATGGCCATCGCCTAATATTAGGTGATTATTAAGTGATAAAATTCGATGACCGTTAAAATCGTTTTAATCTGATGCAGTGCTTACGCTGAAATCAAGGCAGTTTCGAGAATTCTTGGAAAATTTCTGTGCCTCAAGTTTCTCCTAGCTTCCTAGCGGAAATTCCCCTCCTCCCCTCCCCCCCCCCCCCCCCCCCCCCCCCCCCCTCCTCACCCGACTTTACTATGTGCAAGTATTCTTGTGAATGTGAAGGATCGAATGAAAAAATCGTCTTAAACAAATTCAAAACTTCATTGCAACAAGCATACCAGCATGTTAATTAGTGTGAATATCGAGTTGAAATTAGTCGATGTTTTAGAGCCAAGTGCCACAAATATCGCAACTGCGACCACCACTGCGAATGCGATCAGGTCTGGATAATCGGCAAAGAATGACGCCTATAAACAACAAGTTTTTATTAATTCAACTTAGGTTGGAAACGAACCAATTTTTTCATTTATCAAAGCTCGAATTACCTAGTTCTATATTCTGTTCTCATATAACTGAAGCCAATTCAGTGTACAGAAAATGTGGAACAAGAAAAATATTCCGTGAAAAACGCTCAATGACAACTTTGACCTTTAAAATGTTATGTAATCATCGAAGATATTCACTCTTTCTAGAATCATGGCATTTTGATTTTCACTCCTTTACATTCCTAGAAAAGTACCAATATAAGCGACTGAGCAACCAAAAGAAGTTGCTGATAACCCCCAATTATAAATTTGCACTGCCAATCCATCAGAAAAAAAAGTGCTTTAATGCGGAATATTTGTGCGAATGTTTTTTTTCATTAATCTATATCAAATTTCAATTGAGTAAATTTTTATAACATGCCACTTTTTAATTGCAAATTGTAAAAAAAATCATAAAAACAAGAATTAAGCGGAAAAAAATTTACATCAAAATGTGCCATATTTATAAAGGTGGAGTTCTTCATCGCATTGCCCAATAATGAATCCAAATATCCTGACCAAGAACGTGCAACTGCTGAAAAAAAAAATGAAAGAAACTTTCTAATTATCTTTCTCGGCTGCAAGGAAGAGTTCATCACCCTTTCACCTTTCTATTTGCACGTACACAAGTTTTCAAAAACCTTAGAAATAATGCGCCATTATGCGAACTTCCTCCTGCAAGCTTTAAATAACTGCTTTTATAGCACCTGTGAGATGGATCGAAGCAAACAAACAAACCTGCAGCGCCTAACATATGCTCGAGAATAATATTCCATCCGATTATAAATGCCCATAGTTCACCCACTCCAATATACGCATAAGTGTATGCACTTCCTGCCTTTGGGAATCTGAAGGAAATAAAATGTGAAAGAAATCAGATAGGAGGAAATCACAATCTGCGACGATGAAATCGACGAATTGAACAATAATATTTACTGCTCCCAACTCGTAAAAATGAGTTGAAGTTTCGAAGGTAGTTGTGAGATGAGGGATGGACAATATGCCCTTCTGGACCCTACCATTTACTTTTTTCTTCCAATTAGATGGAACGAACTGGAGTGGAAGCTTTTCTATGAAATGCCCTTTCTTGTTTAAGAAAGAATTTGGTGACCATAAACTTCTTGTCAATAGAAGCTTACGATTCGTTAAATACCCAGGCATTCATTTAATTAGTAGACATCACAAGGCAAAGCATTAATCAAGTTCAGTCCCCTCTTCCTTTTTCGACGGGAACATAACAGATTCGCCGACGTTTTCGTTTGTAATTATTTAACTCTCAACATCCTATCGCAAACTGTCTACTAAAATATCGATTTGCAAACGTATCGCTTTTTATTTCTCCTTCATGCTTCTCCGCACCCCCCCCCCTCTGGAACATCAACTGCCTTTCTTACTCCTTCCAGTGCAATCACGTTATGCATTGTTGAGAATACTGCCAACACATAGCCCATAGTCATAAAACACCACCAAGCAAATACCTGGCACCAAATTCCGCATAACAAAGCGCCGATAGTAGGGATGCGATACCAGCGAGCGCAAAAGAAATTACGATCGATGGACCTGCACTATTACGAACGACGGATCCTGAAAATCACTTCATATGCAAATTTCAGTCATTTCCAGAATCTAGGGATTTGCTTCAAAAATAATGAATGCCAAAATTAATTGGTGTTCAACTATCAACGATTCGAACTCTGTAAGAGGCAACGAAACGACGTTGCGCTATTCCAAAATCATTGTAATCGACCGCTGTCTCGATCACGCTAAAATCGGACCCGTATCCAACATAGATTCTTTTCCTAAATTTGCAACAATTTTCGTTCATTGAAATCCTACTTCTATACTCGTGCAGTAACGCTCGACTAGTATAACTTTCAAAGGATGCTATAAACAAAGTATAGGGTAAATATGTGATCACCTCTTTTGTATTACAATAATTAGCAAAATGTACCAACATACTACATTCCACCTTCTTCAAAAGCGAACTCAACTATCCTACTGCAAAATTGCAACGTAAATATTTCACTGTGCTAGGTTTCGAATTGCAAAAAAAAGCGCATTGCATTGCGTTTTGCATCCAAATACCTCAGGTAGCAGTAGATGTTTCAACTATTATGCTATTATACTCTGACCGCTTCCTTAGAAAGCATTCTTATAGGGGGTATCAAGTATATGTTTTCGGGATGAAAGATTTGCAAGGATTGCAATCGGCTGGCTTCCTCTCAAAAACTATGGGGAAAACTCAACTCAATGGGTCCCCAGTTAATATTATGTCTCATCGATAAATGCAGAAGGCAAACGTCTAGAGGTGCGCAGAGGGTGAACAACATGGAACGCTTCAATTAGATTCACTCTTTTTTTTGACGATGCAATGTAGAGAAAAAGAAGGAGAATGCTTCATAGAAGCCGATATACTCTTTAGCTGACAGCTGCGCCGTATCTAATTACGCCAGTAAACCAAGCAAATGCCTAGAATTAGAGGAACTAAGCATAAAAAAGAATAAACGTCGGTTCAGTATGCCAGACGACAGGCGCAATATGCGTTTTTTTTTGCAAACTTTTTTTTGCATATAATCGAACGATCGTCTGTATAAATGTTTCAAAAATTAGCTAACCGCCGACATAAATTCGATCAACAACAGTTAAGTATCGAATCGCAAGCACAATTGCCATGCAAACCAAATTTGCAATAATTGAAAAAGACTTCCAAATTGATCTATTAGGGCGAGCCTCTTTGACTATTGTTCACTTTTTTTTTCTTATGCATCAATTGGCATTTAAAGTGCTCTACTTTGAGATGGGATACAAACTACATAACACATAGTATACTTATACTTCAACATATATACGAATAATGAAAAGGTGCTTAAAACAGAATTGAATGGTAGCAACAATATTCGTCTTCCCTCTCTTCTTTTCCCTCGTCCCCACCCCTTTCCTTTTCTTCTCCTTCTGCCCCCGTTTTTTCACTATTTCTCAAAAATTCCGGGGATTCCTAGTGATATTTTGAGAAAATTTTAGGAAGTCTGAAAGAAATTCTACAATGACGCTGTTTTGTCCCACTTTCAAAATGCACAAATTTTCAAGCGGAACGTATGTTCTAAAGCGCAAATAGCAAATATATGATCGATTACAATGTGCTCTAATTAATTACGTTTGGCGCAGGACTTTTTTATTATACTCTCTGATGGGGAATGACGAAACGAAACAACGAAACTCAAAACAAACTATAAACTACAATCATTTCAACTTAAAAATTTTATTAGTGAATCATTTAAAAAACATTTAAAGTTTTTTAGAAAAAAACACTGAGTCCATTTAATCGTCAATTGACTGGAGATATTCTAATTCAATTTTTAGAGAAAAAAATAAAATTTTTTCAAGCATACCAATATCATAAAATTGACGTCATTCTTTCTACTGTTCTAGCATCACGCAAATGCAAATTGATCATTCACAAGTGAGAGTAATGAAAAGAAATACTGAAAAAAAAATGCACTTTCAGCAAGCCAATGTTGAGTTTAATATCGCTAATAAAAGCGTGTTAGCGAATTTCGCTCTAATAGTGCAACCGATGGATCCATCGTGTTAAGAAGCTTGAACTTGTGGAAATGGAATTTTTGGGGTGAAACTATTGCTCGAAGTAAAATTGTTCCTCGAAACTGACAGACGGCTGGCACGAAGCAGCTAGCTGGATGGTCATTCAATAAGCATCTTAATGAGAAATTGTTTTCTAATGGAACGATCGCCTTATGAAATTTTACTGAATGCAGTTCTCTTTCCATAAATATTCGAGTGAAATTCGTCGATTTGCCATCAATAATTAAACAAAACGTTTTTTGCAATCTTTTGACTTATAAATAAATGAAGTCATCGAAACAGGTGGAATTCTTTTTTTTTTAAAAATCATACTTGTTNCTGAGAGAAAAAGTATATACAAATAATGATATAGATGAAGAAACCTATATGGAAATAAGGTGGAATGCAAATAAACGAAATACAGTGCAAACAAATCTGTACAAATTGTTGATGCAAGAAAAGATTTCAGCTTAATATACCTCACCTTCTAATCTCTCTTGTATCTCTTTCATAAGTTTTTTCATTGCAAATTAAAATAACCGCGCAATAAGGAAGGCGTATGGTGTTAAATAATATTCTAGCAGTTTAATCACTCCATTTTTATTGGCATAAATACTACTGAAGTCAACTTTACAGCCCATATTTGCGACGGGTGTACATATAAACGAAAAGAATATATGGTTATAACACAATGCACTGTTATATTTTTAATATTATAACACAAGGCATTGTTATATTTTCTAATATTGATATATCCAGGGTATCATGGATCCTTTCCATTTTGTTCATTTCAAATAAACCAAAAATAGGTAAACCAAAAACCGGAATGCAATCATGCTACCTAATTTTTTGAATAGAAATAAGCGCTAGTAGAAGAATAAATAAAAAGGGCGAATATAAAAGATGTAAGAAAACGCGTCACGCTAAAAATTTAGAAATGAACGTAATTTCATTCGTTTCAAGCACAATAGACTAGAAAAAGCTCTCTACTGATTGTCAATAAATGACGATTTTTTTTTTCAGTGATGGAAGAATTATCGTTGAAAATTTTTAAGAAATTTTTTTTTGTAAAAAAAATATCATCGTAAAAGAATTTGTGCCTTCCCTATTAAATTTATTGCAAAATGAAACGATAAAATTGAAGTATTTCAGTACTTAAGTATCTAAGTAAAAGTTAAAAGTTTATGGCTGCAAGCAGTAAATAAGTTCTTGCAGTCCTATGATTAGTTATATATCATGTGGTATTTGCAATTTAATCTCAACCACTAGCCAATAATATCAACCTAATATACTCATATAGCATAGCTGAGTAAACATTAACCAATCGCTAATGAGTTTAGCAAAAAACAAAAGACGCAAAGTCTTCGCGTGAATTCCATCTTATAAGATGCTTATCAAATAGTTGCCTATCTCCGCATTAAGAGGAAAAAAACGATAGATGAAATTATACGAATATTACAAAGAGAAAATTCTTTTTTTTCCGATTCAAATAGGAAGAAAATAAAAATAAAAATTTTTTATCACGCAAATAATCTACTTATATTTAAGAAGTATTCAAATGCAAAAGGCATAAGATTATGAGAAATGAATAATAGATCATTTTCTTGAATATTTGAATACGGTGAAGATTCAATTAAATCATGCGTCATCTATCAGAAGCTAAGCTAAGCTCTTATCTTCATATTATTTAACACCATTTTCATAAAGAACACCTACCCCTATACCACTTACCACTAATTTCATTTACACCTTTCTATACCACTTAGTGCCAGCTTCATTACTGCCCAAATTATTCCACTGAAAGTGCTACTTGAACGACTATTACAATGGAATACTTGAAAAACACAACCACTGAATTTTTAATTCAAAAAAATAAATAAAATAGAAATAAAATAAAATAGAATAAATAATAATAATGGAAGACTGTTGGTTAACGCTTTGATTTGAAAGAATAGGATCAACAAACAAAAGAAATTTAAAAAAAAAAACTAAGCTAGATCATCGTAAGAAGGATGTAGAGATGTTCACGACCAGCTAGCTGCCTGGTATGGATATCGACAGCCGACCTCCTCTGAAGCGCATTTTCATGTCAAATGAATCGAGGCATTGAGCCTGGCAGTGAGCACACACTCGTGGCCGACATCGCCCACTACTCGATCGATGCAAGTGGCTTATTAAAAGGAAAGCGCTCCGTCGACTTCTACATCGCACTACCTTCTATGGCATCCAAAGATCTATAATTGAATAACGGCAATACAAATGAGCATTACTCCATCGGGACTATCTCAGTCATTGCAAAGGTGATATACTGAAGCTAATGTTGCAAATATATAAAATAAAATATACAGCATTCAGCTAACATCGTTTATATTTCCCTTTGCAACTTATTGCAATTCCCATAAATATATGGTACCTAAAATTCCTCTCCCCCTTCTCCCAAAGTATTCCACGTTGACGTGATTCCTGCCATATTACATCACCTTTACACTACACCCTCGGGAAAATCTAAGAATGAATTAACCTCTATGCGCATCCGATAAAAAAAAACGATATCGACAAGCTTGAAAGATCAGGTTTTATTCTCGAGAAAGTTCCAAAAAGCTCAAAATCTACGACTTTTTCTTGTCTAGAAAAAAATGAAAAAATTTCAAATGCAATTTTCCAAATGAAATTGCATTTTCAAAATGAAACTCGATTCTTTAAATATCTATTCGTTTCTTTGACTTCAGTAACGTTACGTAATTGCACCTACGTTGAATAAAGGGTATACCCTTTTCCAGGGCTTTCGAAAAAAGACGTAAATTGTGAGAACACATAGAAACGAATAATATGAGAGAACTACTACGTTTCCAATCTTTCTGGTAGCGAAAGACATTTGCAAATAAGTACCATCCATCAGCGCAAAAATGGGCTTACACAAAAATATGGAAAGATCAACGCCAACGCCCCCGGGTTATTTAGCATAGTAATATGGTGAATGGATGTTTAATTAAAGTTTCATGGCAAATTCCCCGATCGCTAAGACGATTTTTGGGGTCACAAAAGTAGATAGCAATAATGGCTAAACCTAAAGGAACGAACTAAAATAAATAAAAACACCAATCGACGACAATTGATTATACATCAATAAGAATAAAAGTAGAGCAAAGGTGCCACATGAAATGGGATGCACCTCAGCTAAAAGGTGCATCGTTAATGTCATCTTTTCGCATCGGCAACAAACAGTAGCGACACTAGCGCTCATGACAAATGCGCCCCGTATTGGCATTTCACATAGTTTCTTCTTTTTTTTTCCGATGAACGAACAAACAAAACAATACACCTATGGAAGAAGCAGAAAATAACCGCACATGGAAAAACCTTCAAATATTGAGCAATACTTTAGCTGAACCGAATATAGTATTGCACAATATCTGAAGCCTTAAAGCCCTAAAAAAATCAACAATAATAACAGCGGAGGGGATAACATGACGATAGAGGGCGAGGGGAGGGGTTGTCGCTCCGACGGAGCCTTAGCACAAATAGTACAGTGCCACCCCTTAGAATCACACTGATTGCACGTACACAACCCACTCTCCATCTATATGTACTGACCCTTGCCTTTAAGGCATTCGCATAGACTTTGCTCTCCCTTATAGTCACTAGTTGTTTGCTTTGCACGTAAGCAATTGATCTACCATTCTACTAAATTCAAATAGTTTCGATGTTTTCCCGCCGCTTATTGATTTTGATCGACCTGTAGACCGTTTGCTAAATACTATTTGCCATCATAGAACAAATTAAAGTTCCCTCTTCAGATAATAACTCTATTTGATCTACCACCGTGAATCTTTTCCCACATTAGCGATCAAAAATGGTGATATTAGAATAAAATTTATGTAATACCTCTTCATTCGTTCTATAGATCAAAACAATAGTTAGTAATTCTATTTCCCTCCTAAAAAATAAATCGATATTTTAAACCGATCGAAAACATCGAAAATCGTCTTCAGGATGAACAGACCTTCAAGGATCGACTCATTGTTATACCTAACCCAAAATGGCAGAAAACCAAGCGCAACTGACGTCATAAGAATTGTTGTGCCCTCCAGTTAAATTTCCTATGTTGGGTTGACCATCTTGCAGTTGTAGCCCCTCGATCGTTAGCTCAAATCCCATTGCCACCTCCTATGGAGTTACGTGTACGCGTTAAAGTTTAATGCTTTGAAATTATTTCATATATTACTCTAAAAAGTGTTACATTTTATCTAAACATCTATTTAGTAGTTCTCCTCCACTAATTTTGTTGTCTATAAAATGAGTGAAAAATTACATTTTTTTTTTTTAAGTGTAAGAATGTGAAAAAAATTGGCACTGAAACTTTTATGTTCGTCGACGAAATAAACGAAAAAATACTAAAACATTTTTTTAAATGAAATTAATTCACTATAAATTTGATTTGAAATTCTACTAAATCCTTCGAAAATTTAGCAAAAAAAAACTCAATCATTCGTCTATATAACAGAGTAATTAAACATCGGAATTAATGAATGCATTGAATAATCAAAAAAATAATTAATAACAAAGAGACACAAAAAAAAGATATAGAAGAATGCGAAGTAAACAACGCCTAATAGCAACGATAATACGAACACTCTTCAATGTCCAAAATTTATTGTTTTTTTCCATAATAATAATCAAAATGAATGAGGGAAGTATAATGGCAGATAGTCGTTTCATCGCGTTTCGTATCATCCTCAAATAAAGAACATCTCATCTAGAGTTATTTCGTCGTGATGTCCGCTAACTTTACCCGAAAATTTCGACGATTCCTGAAAGGTAAAAATGGGTTAATCAGGCCGCTTCAGACTACGGGAATTACTTATCGCCGATTTTGCCCTCATAACCAACAATACGATTTGGATGTACCAACCATCCATAACCTGTAGGGCCAACCGATGGACTCGCATTCCAAACCCTAACAATCGGCATAAAAGCTTACTTCTTGGCGTATGTTAGCTTTACTAATCTTGCACAATATGTCTTTCTACTTGTTCTCTCCAATTTTTCTACCTACGACGGCCGGCCCTATTCTTATTTACGATGAAGTCTCTACATCATTCAGCTATACGGTTATATGCATACATAATTAGATACCCTATAATTGTCTAGTACTTTTTATAAAATATTTTCAAAAATTTAAATAACCAACTGTAATCAAGTAATCAACCCATTAGAACAACTCCGTAAGAGCATTTCAACTATTTATCCCATTAGAACATTTCAACTATTTCAACAGATCTAAAAAAAAACAACAAAGAAGTGCTCG